>JAPUBQ010000011.1:14360000-14631335 GCA_035578125.1 Mellilla xanthometata | reverse complement strand
TTGTCCTACCACACCGACGCGGAGATCGTGGAAAATCTACTGGCGCAGAACAAACACCTTCTGCAAGATGTAGATCTGAAGGAAACTACGATCAAAGTACGATACAGAAGGAAAGCGAGGAACTCTCATGAATGCCATCCCGTGTTGGAGGTCTCTCCCACAATTTATAAGCGCTTTACAGAAGCGGAGAAAGTCTACATAGGTCTTCAGAGAAGACCCGTGTCGGACCACTCGCCACTGGTCCAATGCACTAAGTGCCTGGGCTTTGGTCACACCAAAGCCGTGTGCCGTGAGAGCGAAGCTCTGTGCAGCCATTGCGGGAAAGCTCACTCCTGGGAACAATGTAAAGCGCGAAAGGAGGGACTACCACCCAAGTGTAGGAACTGCTCGGCAGCGCAAGGAAATGTCCACAATGCTGAATCTGGACACAATGCATTCAGCAGAGAGTGTCCGGAGAGAGTAAAGTGGGATGGAATTGCGCGGTCGAGGATTTCCTATTGCTGAGGGCGCCCTGGAGGACAACGGCTCAGTCCAAAATCAGGTAGGTGGAACAGGTTTACGATTCATCCAGGTGAACCTGCGACGCGCCAAGACCCCAACGGCCGAATTCTTCGCAACTGCAGCTGAGAAGGGAGTTTCAGTCGCCCTGGTACAAGAACCCTACGTAGGGAACACGGGCGTACTGAAGCAATACCCAGGAACTAGAGTAATTCAGTGCAGTCTAAACAGAGCATCACGGGTAAAGGCTGCTGTGGTGGTTTTCGGAGACAAGTTGGAGGTGATTCATGACCCCCAACTTGTCACCGAAACCGAAGCGGCGGTGCTACTCGTCGGCGAAGGCCTAAGGCTTGGAGTAATATCCGTCTACCTCGACAAGGACGAAGAGATCGAGCCGTACCTGCAGAGGATTCAGGCATTCAGTGAGAAACTAGCGACCAACGACCTTATCGTCGCCGGTGATACTAATGCCTGGAGCCCTTGGTGGGGAAGCAGAGAGGAAAACGCGAGAGGGAGAGCCCTCAACTCTTTTCTTGGTGAAATGGACCTACAAATTCTCAACACCGGGGACACGCCAACCTACGAGGTCTACAGGGGGGACACACTGTACACGAGCAGAGTAGATGTAACGACGTGCAGTGTGCCTCTCCTGGGGAAAATCGTGGACTGGCGAGTGAACAGAGGTCTCACAACTTCAGACCACAACGCAATAACCTTCACCTTGCGTCTGGAAAAGCCTTAGAACCACTAAGGCCTGTAACCACCCGCATATACAACACCAAGAAGGCAAAGTGGTCAGACTTCTGTTCAAGTTTCAAGACCTTCCTCGAAGAGAAGGGCTTGACACCAAACTCCGTGAGAGAACTGGGAAACCCTGAAGATCTCGAAAATACGATCACCAGCTACACCGAATGTATCCACGAAGCCTGTCAACTCTCCATCCCGAAGGCAGGCGTCAGGAAAGGAAACCCAACTCCTACGTGGTATACCAATACGCTGGCGGATCTCAAGAGAGAGGTCTTAAGGAAAAAAAGAAGAATAAAAAACGCCGCCCCCGATAGAGTCCAAAGAGTAGTAGAAGAATACCAAGTAGCCAGAAAAGAGTACAAGGAGAAAGCCGAAAAAGCCCAAACGGAAGGCTGGAAGGAGTTCTGCACAACGCAAGAGAAAGAGAGTATGTGGGACAAGATCTACAGAGTGATCAGGAAAACTTCGGTAAGGCAGGAGGACATGCTTCTCCGAAATGCCGAAGGGAACACTCTGACCCCACAGCTCTCCGCAGAACTTCTAGCCAGAACTTTCTATCCCGATGATTCGGAGAGCACCGACCAGCCGTGCCACTCCGAACTGAGAGCACGTACAAGAGAGACACCACCAAACCTGTCGGAAGACGACCCATCCTTCTCCTCGGCGGAATTGGAACTAGTGCTGAGAGCGCAAAATTCCAAGAAAGCCCCAGGATCGGATGGGCTCACCTCAGACATTTGCGCAGCAGCCATCCGTTGTCACCGGGAAGTATTTATGGAGATAGCCAATAAGTGCCTGTCTCTAAAGTACTTTCCGAGGCAGTGGAAGGTGGCGCATGTGGTCATCCTGAGGAAACCGGGAAAGACTGATTACACGCACCCCAAGTCTTACCGTCCGATAGGTCTCTTGTCTGTTCTCGGGAAAATCGTCGAAAAACTGCTTGTAGGCCGACTCCAATGGCATCTCTTACCCACCCTAAACCCAAGACAGTACGGCTTCATGCCCCAAAGAGGAACCGAGGACGCCCTCTATGACCTAGTAGACCATATCAAAAAAGGAGTAAACAGCAAGAACATAGTGCTCCTGATCTCCTTGGACATAGAAGGCGCCTTCGATAACGCATGGTGGCCCGCCCTGAAACATCAGTTAGCGAAGAAGAGGTGTCCATCAAACCTCTACGAGATGGTATGCTCATACCTTAATGACCGCAAGATCATCGTCAACTATGCTAGAGCAACATGCGAGAAGGAAACCACGAAAGGATGCGTCCAAGGATCTATCGGCGGACCAACATTCTGGAATGTAATCCTAGACTCGTTGTTGCAAAAGCTGGAAGCAAAAAGAGTATACTGTCAAGCCTTCGCAGACGACGTCGTTCTAGTATTCACAGGCCAATCGAACACCGTAGAACAGGAGGCCAACGAGGCCCTGGAGATGGTTGTGGATTGGGGAAATCGTAATAAACTCAACTTTGCAGCACACAAGACCAGTGCAATGCTGTTCACGAAAAAGTTGAGATACGACACCCCGAACCTCATCATGTCCGGAGTCCAGCTTGGCCTTGTGGAGGAAATGAAGCTCCTCGGACTGGTGATCGATCGAAAGTTCACATTCAAAGCGCACGTGACCGCACAATGTAAAAAGGTGGCGGACATATATAAACAGCTAGCGTGCGCCGCGAAAGTGACATGGGGCTTAAACAACGAAATACGAAGAACGATATATGTATCAGTGGTGGAACCCATCATGATGTACGCAGCAAGTGTTTGGGCCGAAGCGACCGACCTCGAAATGAACAGGTCACAGCTGAACGCAGTTCAGAGAGGCTTCGCCCAAAAGATCTGCAGGGCGTACCGCACTGTCTCCCTCACATCAGCTCTCGCCCTCTCAGGCCTACTCCCCCTGGACCTCAGAATCCAAGAGGCAGCGACGTTATACAGAGCGAAAAGAAATCTCTCAATCAACTATCTCCCACCGAAAGCGCAGCTCGAACAACCGATCAAACATCTGGATCAGCCACATCCGTCCACACAAATATCAGTGGACTTCGAGCTCATTGAAAGCCCTCTAAAGAACCCAGTCGGACCCCAGATCTATACCGACGGAAGCAAAATAGAGGGCAAAGTAGGTGCCGCTTTGACCCGGTGGGATGACGGTAGAGAGATAACCTTTTCCAAGTTCAAGCTACACTCCGACTGCACGGTATTCCAATCAGAACTTTATGCCCTTAGCCAGGCAACTCAGCTGGTGAGTAACAGCAAAGACCCTGAGGTTAGTATTCTGAGTGATTCAAGATCTTCACTCGAACTGCTGCGAAATCCGAAAACGAGTCACCCTTTGGCTAGGGAGATAAAGGGAAACATTGGGAAGATCCGAGCAGAGGGAAGATCTGTTCGCCTGTTCTGGTTGAGAGCGCACGTGGGGACCGCCGGTAACGAAAGAGCTGATGAGCTCGCGAAATCGGCGGCCCTCGCCAGCGCTCCTAGGGACTACGAGCAGATTCCCTTGTCCTATGTCAAACGTAAGATCCGGGAGGAATCGGTCCTGAAATGGCAGGACCGATACGAAACCTCCAGCACTGGAACGGTGACTAAGATGTTCCTGCCAGACGTTACACAGGCGTACCGTCTGACGCGGGCAAACAAACTGACACCGTTCCAAGTGCAAGCTCTGACGGGACACGGAGGTATAGCCGAATATCTGTACACGTTCAAGCTAAAGGATAGTCCAGGTTGTGAATGCGATCCAACCGTACCGGAAACAGTTCTGCACGTGCTCATAGAATGTCCCCGCTTTATTGCCGCTAGGCATGACTTGGAAATGCAAATCGACAGGAAGATCACAGAAAAGGATCTCCGCAACATCCTGGAGGATCCCAAATGTCGAGAATATCTACTGTCTTTCATTGACAAGTCGTTCCGAATAGCGGCAAGAAGAAATAGCACACTCCCCCCTCTTAACACACATCACCCAACCAACACCACTATCTCTGTCCCCGCCGTGAATTCGGAGCCCCGATCTTCTGCCCTTAAAAGCGTAAGCGCAAATCGTTTTCTTGCCTGCGCAGTGGAAGGAAGACCGGGGATACGAATCCGGGGCGTGGCCCTCTTCATGGATAGTACGGAAGAAAGACTCGGAATGAGTTTCTGCAAAGCATGGGGCACCAAGCGGGTTCGTTTGTCACCGGGGCTTGCATGTCTGCTTAACGGGAAAACCACGAAAGTCACCATGAAGCGGAAAACGTATGACGCTCTGCCTGTGACGGAGGTACTTGGACGCCAATGTCGAATGGTGCAATCGAAATGTAAAACGATTGCGCTATTCGAGTGGGCGGACAAATCACCTTTCGAACAGGCGTGCGCACTCCTTACGTCGCTTGGTGAACTCGCAGACGGCAATGCTCGGGTGATAAGCGTAGACGCCATGGCAATCGAATACGATAAAGGAGAAGTCACAGACCGGCTCGGCTGCATAAAAGCCGCTGAACGCCACGAGATCGTAGTCTATGAGAACCGAGGCGAGAACCTCAGTCATCTCAAGGCTCCGAGATCAGGCGGCTTAAGTGCAACCGATAGCTGGGGACACCCTATCCCGAATTCGAGCTCCATGAGTGGCTCCGAAAGAGTACAAATGCGATTGGCCGATGAAGAAGCCGCGAAGGAAATGAGCGGCAATACTCCACCGACCAGTAGCGGGATACTCGCGCTAGTCAACACCTTGAGCGCAGCGATGCGAAGTCCATTCCGAAAACAACGTACACCGCCACCAGAACCGACCCCATCAACATCTCAGAGTCAGCAGCCACCAATACGGACGAGAGCCGACAAGGGCCAGGTCAGTCCGCCCCGGTACATCTCTGCCTCGGAGCCAAGAGACCACGCCAAGAACGCATTCCGCGAGTTTCTGGCCGTCACGAGGGCTACAAAACAAGTGCACACGAAAGTCTGCGAGAAAATTCTCGAGGCTTTCAGACTTGGTTTGGAGAACTCGTTGGCGGTTAGGCTCAAGGAAGCAGAAGGAGCCATATACGACAATAGAACGTCCCAGATCATCAAGGGGTCTATGTCAGGAAACCATATGGCAGCGTTCAGTAGCACGAGTGGTTTCGTGGCCCTAGACGGCGGTGCGACGGAGCGAGCTGGAATGCCTAAGTATGCGACACCACCGTATGATCCAATCGTGGTTACCACCCGGTACACCAGGATAATGCTAGACGACAGGATCCTGCAAATGGCGGATGCCATTGAAAGGGGCCAGGTCGATGGGCAATCCTGGGACAGCTGGACGGTACCCAAAATACGATGGATCAACGGGGTTCCAGGATGCGGCAAGACAACATGGTTGGTTGGTAACTTCGAGGTTAGCAACGACGCCATCATCACCACAACAACTGAAGCAGCCAAAGACCTGAAGGACAAGTTAGCGCACCGAGTAGGTGACCTGGTGAAAACCAGAGTGCGCACATTATCATCCGTCCTCGTAAATGGTTACAAAAATGAGAGATACGCCCGTCTTTTCCTGGACGAAGCTCTCATGAACCATTTCGGAGCCATAGTCATGGCCTCTCGGCTGTCTGGTGCTGGCGAAATTGTTCTCATCGGAGACATCAACCAGGTCCCTTACATCGATAGAGAGAACCTCTTCGAGTTAAGGTACCAGCGCCCGAACCTGGTGACGAACATCAACCAGGAACTGTTATGCACGCATAGGAACCCAATGGATGTGGCATACGCGATGAGGGAGATATACTCTGGTATATACTCCTCATCGACCCGTGCTCAGTCTCTGGAGCGAAGAAGGTTCACAGACTCGCAGATCCCCAAAGATGCCCCAAACACCCTCTTCCTAGTTCACACACAGGAGGAAAAGGAGGCCCTATCGAACCAGGGTTATGGAACAGCATCCGGATCACGAGTCATGACCATTCACGAAGCGCAGGGATTGACGTACGAGTCGGTCATCGTCGTGAGGACCAAGTCCAAAGGAAAAATCCAAGACAGCGTCTCCCACGCGGTCGTTGCGGTCTCAAGGCACACGAGAAGTTTCGTGTATTATACAGATGATGCAGAGGACGCCATCGGTCGCTTCGTGCGAAGAGCCGTGGCTGCGACACCTCGTATGATCGCGAATTACAACCTCGAAATGGCAATGAAGGACCGGAACATGGCAGTGGCGGAAAAACTAAGAGTGACATTGAGTGAAATGTAAAGATATGTGTGTTACCATCCTTTTCTACCCCCTTTTTAAAATTAATTAATTTGAAAAATGTGTATTTAAATTGTATAAATCTTTCCTCTTATTGTAAAAATTATGTGTCAATATGTATTAGAATTTAAATTGTATAAATTAATTAGAAATAGCATTATTCTCCTGTATTTGTTTAAGGCAAATAATTTGTTGCGAAAAAATAATAATAAGCTAAGAATTAATGTAAACATGTTAACAAAAAGCATGGACCCAGGTGTCTATGGTGCGTAGTATATATTAAAAAAAAAAAAAAAAAAAAAAAAACCTAACCTAACCTAACCTAACCTAACCTAACCTAACCTAACCTAACCTAACCCCCCTGGTTTTTTGGTGGTGCTGGATAGCGCTGCTGAAGACGCATCGAGCAACATTTTTCCCGGAATTTTCCCGCCCCTGGGGGCGGAGAAAACCGGGAAAAAGTCCCCGACCACGTTCCACGTGCACCAAGTTCCAGCAGTGCTGGAGACCAGCTACTACCGTAACCGCAAGGACGACAATACAAGGAGCAGAACCCCGTTTTCAGAATCGAAATCCCACCAACCGTCACAGAGAAAAGACAAAAACAAAATCGAGGTATTTTTCCAAAAATAATATCTCGAAATCGAAAGCGATAAGACCCCCCTTTTTTGATATCAAAAAATAGAAGATTTCAAGCACTAGCGAATAGTGAAAACCGCACCCGCGCGCGATCAACGGTCGCGGAGATACAGCCTTTTCCGTGAAGAGCGACCGTTGACCTACTTACGTCGACGCTATAGCGAGTGGGCCGCCCCAGTGGGCGGTGACGTCACGGCCGACCGCCCTACCACGCCCTACCAATCAAGCTGAGGTTGCAACACCCACACCGCTGCGGAACTACTGCTGGTGCTAGGCGATCTCAGCGACCTGGATAGCAGAAGTGGATCAGCTGGCTCGAGGGTGACGTCACTTGGCTGAGTGGCTGGCACCGGTGTACAAAATTTTCGGTGGTGAAATCTTTAGTTTATTTTGACTTTAAATATTAATGTGCGACTGTTAGATTATAATAACCACTCCCCTACCCTAACCCCTAACTACCCCTACCCCACCACCCCGCTACCCGCTAACCCCTTTGTTTCTGTTGGTACTATGACCTATATTTATTTAATTATTGACTCTTAAAAATTACTATTATTATTTATAATTATTATTAATATTTATTATTTACTTGTTTTGCTCGTTGTACGTTTTGTATATCAACAGAAAGAGAAAATTGCGCTTAACTTCACGCAAAAAACCCCGTTGAAATCGAAGCAATAGTTTACGAGATATAAGCGATTAAAGTTAAGCGTAATAACATAATAATATAAATAACAAACCGGCGCTCGCGCGTGAACAATAGGCGCCGCATTCCACAGCCGCGCCTCTCGCGGCCACGCCCGCGTGACGTCACGGCCGAGCCCTCGGTTACTATAGCGGGTTACGGTCAAGGTCGGGCTTCTATATCTCGGCCATTTATAGAGATACAGACCTCGGGTTTTCGGCACTGGACTCAGAATCCTTGCGCCTCTCAGGACGAGATATAAAGGCCCGCCCTCCTCCCCTCACCCCGCAAACTTTGACAGCCCGTAACTCGGGAACGGTGGGCCCGATTTGTTCCGGGTTTTCACGTTTAGACTTGTGACCAGGCAGGGAACTTGTATATATTCAGGTTAGGGATTTAATTAAGACTTTTAATTTAATTTTAAAAATTGTATTAATATTTTATTACTACAATACATTGAAACTGTGCTGACAGGCGCCATATACACGCCTTATAAAATAGTACAAACGTTAATTGTATAGAAACTGGCAAGCCGACCGAGTGCTGGCCGTGGTGTACGTCTGAAGTCCCGGGTCGCTCGCTGCTGCTCCTCTCCACCTGGAACAGTAAATTAACGATTATTTAAGTTACCAATATAGTTGCGGGCACTCACCTTCCGACGGGCACTGTGTCACGTACGAAGTCTGCACTGCATCTGAAACAAAGAAAACACATATAATTAAAACAAGTATTAAAAAGAATTGTATAGACAGTAAAATATAACTTACCTTGTATAATTATAAAGCACTATAAGCTGCAGTGCGACTGGCGTAGATTAAGGTTGGCATGGGCAATATATTTTGACAGGCGCCTTATACACGCCATACGTGAATACTACTGACCTGCCTACACTACCTTACCTGTGCGCCTGTGGCATCTGCAAGCTGCTCCACTTTGTATTCTAGAATATAAGTTGTAGCAGTCACCGGGGAGCGGCCGGAGTCCCGTGTCGCCGTCGGCAGTCGCGGATACCGGACACGAACTATCGTTAGTGATACTGCACCCGGCGCCGTCTCCCGCCGCGCGCCGCTAACTGCTGCACCTGCAAACAAAGTAACATATACAAATATTAATTATATAGGAATTAGTTAAGTAAATATTGATAATATATATTGTAAATACTGACAATACCTGTCCGCTGGGCAAGATAGTAATTGAAATAGCGTTGACATCCACCGTGTAACACCAACATAACGTGGCCCGTGTACCGGGCTCCACTCGCTACCGGATTAGTTTTCTCTGTGAAAACCATTTAACCATTTTATCATTGACCGTAGGTTTATTGACCTACTTCTGTGACACGGTTTATTGACCGCATAGTTAGTAAGAACAGACACACGGAAGGATGTTCCACACACCAAAGACGAGTAAGCCCGCCGAGGCCCGCCAAATATCGCAGGACGAAGGGGCGGGTCCGTCAGGCGCCCTACAAAAAACCGACGGAGGAGTGAGGAAAAGTATAGGCGAATGGGAATCCGGCCAGCCACGGAAGAGCATATCCCCGTCCCAGAAAACCTTCACGGTGAGCCCGCCGGGACCGCGGCCGGCGACTACGCGGCAGCCGCCCGCCGCGGCCGCGACCGACCCACCGCCTGCAACGAGTCGCCCAGCGCGACCAGCCGACGCTTCTCCCAAGAAGATTGCCTCTCTCGTGCCGCCGAAAACCAAGCAGGTCACCGCTGCGAAGACACTGACGGACGCGGCGGGCAGTCCACCCATACCCACCAAGTTCGCCGACAGGACTGCAGAGGCAAAGAGCTGCCTGACCAGGATAAAGACGAGTCTCGGCAAATCTGGGAATATAAAAAGAGAAATAAAAAGCGACGTCCAGCTTGCGGCCGAGCGCCTTTATGACCTTGTAAAGGAGCTCGACGCGGTAAAAGGCAAAGCCAAAACCGTGAACACAACAACAGCCGCGCAGCGCGAACCACCTGCTGCAAGCTTGCCTGCAGCGGGTGAGTCGCGATGCGCGGGTGTTCTCTCGCTCGAGAGTGACCTCGAGCGAGAACAGAGCAGGTTGCTGAAGGCGCTGAGCGACCACAGCAAATTAATGGAGGACAGCTGCAGAAGAATAGAAATGGCAAAAGAAAAAGCGGGAGTCGGAAAAGAGGGAAAGATAATAATGGAAAGGATAGAGGAATGCAGTACATTAGTAAAAGAAAATCGTGGAAAAATGGAAGAATTAAAGGAAGTTATGGGAAAGCAGATCGGGCTCTTGGACTCGACCACCTACGCGAGTGTAGCGGCGGGCCGAGCGGCGGCGTCAGCCCCCGCGCGGGCCGCGCTGCACTCGGTAGTGGTCACGTCCAAGAATGATAAGGAAACAGGAGACGAGGTACTTGGAAGGATTAGGAAGGTAGTTAATGCGAAAGAGGGAGGAGTTACAGTGGAGCGAATAAGGAAGGCTAGGGATTCGAAGATAATTATGACGTGCAGAACCGAAGGAGAAAGACAGAAGTTGAAAAATAAACTTACCAATGCGGCAGATCTTAACGTGCAAGAAGTAAAAAATAAAGACCCTCTGCTCATGTTCAGGAGCGTCTTCCAGTACAATAGCGACGAGGAGGTGCTGAGGGCGCTCAGGAACCAGAACAGAGGTATCTTTGATAAAATTGCAAAGGAGGAGGACCGCTGTGAAATAGCATACAAGAAGCGCACGAGAAACCCGCACACAAGCCACATAATTATGAGGGTCTCCCCAAAATTATGGCAGACCATGATCGCAGCCGAGACGGTACACATCGACCTACAAAGAGTAAAAGTGGAGGATCACTCCCCACTGGTACAGTGCTCGCTCTGTCTCGGCTACGGTCATGGCAAACGCTTCTGCAAAGACACTTTGGAGAAGTGTAGCCACTGTGGGGGCCCCCACATGAAAACTAAGTGCGCGGAATGGCTCGCCGATGTACCACCATCCTGTTGTAACTGCGTGCATGCAAAATTAAATGTGACGGATCACAACGCATTTAGCGCGGAATGCCCAATCAGGCGCAAGTGGGACGCCTTAGCCCGATCTACCGTAGCGTATTGCTAAGGTGGTCCCACGAGCAAATACCGCAACAGTCATAGCGAGGCCATATCTTGTCGCACAAGCGAATTTACGTCGAAAACGCTTAGCAACAGACGAAATAATGCTAGAGGCGTGCAACAAGAGAATGGCCATCGTAATGCTTCAAGAGCCGTACGTCGGGAGTGTGGGCCGAGTAAAGAACTACGGGGGGGCGAGAATTTACCAGTGCACGAAACCTACAGACGGACCGGCCAAAACTGCGATCGCAGTCTTAGACCAGGACCTTGACGTCGTGCAATACCCCGATCTTTCAACCCCTAACATCACTGTGGTGAAGATCGGGACGAAAGCCTGGGAAATACTCGTCATATCCGTGTACTTCGAACCCCATCCCGAACCAGTCGAGCCATACCTCGAGCAACTAAAAGGTATAAAAAGTAAGTTCGACTTACCTACGATTATGGCGGGCGATGTAAACGCGAAAAGCTCATGGTGGGGCAGTGACCAAATAGACTCACGAGGCGAAGCTGTAGCGGGAGAACTCGAGGAAATGGGCATGCACGTATTAAATATTAACACCATACCGACCTACTTTGATGTTCGGGGAGGCACAGTGTACTCGAGCTTCGTCGACGTGACGGCTTGCACGGTGGACCTGCTGGACCTGGTGGACGGCTGGACTCTTGACGAAGGCATGACGAGCTCGGACCACAACACAATAGTTTTTAAAATCAATAATATTAGATCAAAAGGAGTAAAAATAGAAAGAGCGACAAGATTATATAATAGTAAGAAAACCAATTGGAACCTCTTTCGTACAAAATTGACTGAACTGGTAGAAAATAAGCAAATAAGTAGCAAAGGATTTGAAAAGATAACAAACAAAAATGAGTTAGAGAATAAAATAAATACATATATAGATACGATTAAAGAAACATGTAATCTAATAATACCTAAGTTAAATAATAAACAAAAAATCAACTTACCGTGGTGGTCCGAAGAGCTCGCCGCGCTGAAGAGGGAAGTCGCCACCAGGAAGCGCAGGGTCCGCTGTGCTGCACCGAGACGCCGCCAGATGGTCGTCGACGAGTACCTGCGAACAAAAGAAAAATATGAGCATGAAGTCAGGAACGCCCAAACCTCCAGCTGGAAGTCATTCTGCGAAAGACAGGATAGAGAAGGAATGTGGACGGGAATATACCGGGTCATCAGGAAGACCACAGGACGCCAGGAGGATCTACCGCTCACAAAAAACGGTGTCACACTCGGACCGAAAGACTCGGCACGTCTAATCGCCGACATCTTCTATCCCCCGGACGAACCAACCACGGACAACGCTGTTCACAGACAGACCCGAGAGGAAGCAGAAAAAGTAAACGGACTGGCTCATGATGAGAAACATGACCCACCTTTTACCAACCAAGAGCTTATGGCATCTGTGAACAGCTTCAATCCGAAGAAAGCTCCGGGCGCAGAGGGCTTCACCGCCGATATATGCCACCACGCCATCACACAGAATCCGGGAATTTTCCTATCACTGGCAAACAAGTGTCTGGATTTGGGTCACTTTCCTTTGCCATGGAAGCGAGCAACAGTGGTGGTATTGCGAAAGCCAGGCAAGGAAAGCTACACGGACCCCAAATCCTACAGACCCATTGGACTGTTGCCGGTGATGGGAAAAATCCTGGAAAAAATGTTGATTGGTAGGATCAAGTGGCACATCGTTCCGAGGCTCAGCAGGCGTCAGTATGGCTTTATGCCACAAAGGAGCACCGAGGACTCCCTCTATGATCTAGTCGAACACATTCGAGCAAAGCTCCAGCAAAGAAAGCTGTTAGTAATGATATCGCTAGACATAGAGGGAGCATTCGATAGCGCCTGGTGGCCGGCCATAAGGACGAGGCTAGCTGAGGAGGAATGCCCGGTTAACCTCAGGAGACTCCTGGACAGTTACCTCCAGGATAGGAGTGTCCAGGTGAGGTATGGGGGCGAGGAGGTCACCAAGGACACGACGAAGGGATGTGTTCAGGGCTCGATCGGGGGCCCCATACTCTGGAACCTCCTTCTCGACCCGCTGCTCCATGGACTTGAGGAGAGGAATGTGTGGTGCCAAGCCTTTGCTGACGATGTGGTCCTGACGGTAGACGGAGACACTGCACTGGAAGTCCAGCGCATCGCGAACTCTACCCTCGCTTATGTCCGGGAGTGGGGCATCCGAAACAAGTTGAAGTTTGCGCCACATAAAACAAACGCAATGGTGCTCACTAAAAAACTAAAGTACGATGTCCCCCTCCTGAGCATGGGCGGGGTGGAGGTCGCGATTTCGAGGGAAATAAAGATTTTGGGGCTCTGGATAGATGACAAGCTGACCTTCAACTCGCATGTGAGCCATACGTGCAGGAAGGCCCTGCTCATTTATAAACATCTATCCAGAGCTGCAAAAGCCAGCTGGGGTCTCCATCCCGAAATTGTTCGGACCATATACACGGCGGTAGTAGAGCCTATCGTCCTATACGGGGCAAGTGTGTGGGCGGATGCCGCTAAGAAGATTGGCGTGCAGAAGCACCTGAATGCAGTGCAACGGGGCTTCGCACAGAAACTGTGCAGAGCCTACAGGACGGCGTCTCTTAACTCGGTGCTCATACTAGCCAGACTGCTCCCGCTGGATCTGAGAATCCAGGAAGCGGCCGCCTTATTTAAGGCAAGGCGAGGAGTGGTTAAGCCCGAGCTTGGAGACGTCGAAATGGAGCGAAGGACTGCATACAAGGACACGCCACATCCCGCGACCCATACGGACACGCAATTCGTATGCCTGGAAGACCAGGAACAGGTGAATATTCACAGCTCCCAGGCAGTTAAAATATTCACAGATGGCAGCAAAATTGACGGGAAGGTTGGAGCGGCATTGTCTCTTTGGAGCAATGCTGCCGAAATCTTTTCCCGGAAATTTAAGCTGTCGTCTTACTGCACGGTCTTCCAGGCGGAATTGCTGGCCGTATGTAAGGCGACCGAAGAGGCATTGAAGCGCCCAGAGGACAGCTTTGGAGTTTTTAGTGACTCGCGGTCTTCGCTGCAGACTATCGTCAATCCAGCCGCTCTCCATCCCCTCGCAGTCCAGATCCGCGAAAATCTGAAAAAATGCTCCGAACAAAATAAAAGCATTCAACTCTACTGGATAAAAGCGCACGCTGGACTCGAAGGGAACGAGAGAGCGGATGAATTGGCGAAGGATGCAGCCACGAAGACCAAAACAAGACCCCAATATGACAGGTGCCCGGTTTCATTCGTCAAGCGTCAGATCCGGATCGGGACGCTTGAGGAATGGAACCGAAGATATCTGATGGGTGAAACTGCAGCGGTCACTAAAATATTTTACCCAAATGCAATAGAGGCTTACCGCATAGTCAGCAAAGTGCCGGTTGATAATCTCCTCACGCAAATGCTAACGGGACACGGAGGGTTCTCGGCGTACCTCCACCGATTTAAATGTAAGGAGAGCCCTTCCTGCATATGTGAGCCCGGAAAACACGAAGACGTGCCACATATACTTATAGAATGTCCTGTGCATGGACTAGACAGGTTCGACACAGAACAGCAGCTGGAAACAAGGATCACAGCAGAAAACATTGGCACGGAAATTATGCCCGATAACGTAAAGAGGAAAATATTTCTAAAATATTGTTTGAAGGTAATAGAAATGGTGTGCAATAGAAACCGATAAATAAGTAGCTACTGAACTCATATACTGAGATATATGAATATCAGTAACATGGTTATATTGAATGTCAAATAAAAGCGAACGATGATAAAATGGTAAAAACAAAGACAGTGACATGCAACTGTATTAATACTTAAATGTGTGGCAAGTGTATGTGAACGACGCCCTGAACGAAAAGTAGGTTATACTGCGAACGCAAAATATAAAATATGTAAATAGAATATCAGATATAAATAAAAATAAGACAAAGTAAATGTAAATAGATAATAATTAGAATAGTTAGGTTAAGAAATAGTTATATAAGTAAAAATTGTGAAAATCCTTCTAATAAATAAAAACCCTGATCATGTTAGGGACTTAGCTCGCGGGCCTGGCCGGTTGTCTCGTACAACGCGCCCAGGACAGGAAAAAAAAAAAAAAAAAAAAAAAAAAAAAAAAACCTAACCTAACCTAACCTAACCTAACCTAACCTAACCTAACCTAACCTAACCTAACCTAACCTAACCTAACCTAACCTAACCTAACCTAACCTAACCTAACCTAACCTAACCTAACCTAACCTAACCTAACCTAACCTAACCTAACCTAACCTAACCTAACCTAACCTAACCTAACCTAACCTAACCTAACCTAACCTAACCTAACCTTTTGTAAGGTGCGCAGGGCTTGCGCGCACCCCTTCAAAGCGTTTAATTTATTCGTTTCACACGAATTTTTTACACGCAATAGTAAAAAACTCATTTCATCGACTTAGAAAAGTTTACATAGGCCCTCCATACTTCGGACTAAAGTTGGTTTTGTAACTCTTCTTTTGACAAAATATATTGCATACAGTCGACTCGGGACCTCGCCTGGACGCGCCTGGAGTGCTCCGCTTTGCTCCTGAAACAGAAAAAACAAAGTTACAAATCAATTTCAAAATTTTTCAGTGTTAAAATTCAACTTTTTCGGCAATAACTTTTCCAAAAGCAGCCCAATTTTCTTCCAAATTGTTTTGTAAGGTGCGCAGGGCTTGCGCGCACCCCTTCAAAGCGCCCACCCACCCTTTGGTGGTAATCGGTAGGAGGAGCTCTTCCCGGACATTCTCTCAATCGACGCTGGAGGTTGAGAGTATCCAAAATCCGCCTTTAAAATAAGTTTAGCTTGTAAGGATCGAATTTTATAGGGCCCTTTACACCCTATAAATTCGCTGACATCTGTGATACATTTTTAATTTTATTTAATTCATTTTATTTATTTTATTGACATTATTTAAGTACTATTGTACTCTTAGATTTAATAATTAGTTTAAGTTGACAAACCGTTTAACGGCACATTGGTTAGTTAAGTTTTCGTTAGAATATAAATCAACCCCGGACATGTTTCACACACCGAAGGCCATGAAACCGGTCGCCAATAGGACTATTACGCTATCTGGTTCGACAATGGAGAGCGAGGGGCTTCCTTCGACGAGCGTCAGGCGCAGCATCGGCGAATGGGAAACCGGTAAACCGGACCGCAGCCGAGCTAGCCCGGCGCTCGTGAAGGGATCCCCGGTAGCGGCTCACGCGACTCTAACGCCGGCTCCATCAACGCAGTCGGCAAGGATCGCAGCGAGCCCCTCCGCTAACTCTAAGTTGTCGGCCCGGATAGCGGAGGCGAAAACACTGCTTGTCACTGGCAAGCAGTACATCACAAGCTCAAAGAATCTCAAGACAGAGATAAAAAATGGTGTTGTGAGCGTCCTTGACCGTCTCTATCAAATCATAAAGGAAACGGAACCCGCCTCTTCCGCTTCAAATAAAGTGCTTGCCAAACCGTCGTCCACTCAAGCGACAAAAACTGGGAAGGGCGATCAGTGCCTGGTGGAAAAAATGCTGGGAGAGCATATGACGCTGCTGAGGGAAAACTCCGAGCTGGCCAGGCAGCTCAAGGAGACCCTCACCAGCGCCCAGTCCACCCAGTTCTCTGAAGCTCACGCACAGTCACAAACCGAGAGCATGGAAGTGCTCTTGGGTGAAGTGCGTGAGCTCCGCCAGGTAACTGAAAGCCGGACATATGCCAGCGTGGCGGCGGGAGCGGCTGACGTGTCGGAACCAGCGCGCCCCCAACAGAGTGCAATGCACTCTGTTATTGTCAGGTCGAAAGACGACCAAGACACGGGCGATCTGGTTCTGAACAAGATCAGAAAGGCAATAAATGCGAAAGAGGAGGGCATCCGCATTGAAAAGTGTAGAAAGGTCAAGGACGCAAAGGTGATAGTCACATGCAGGACGCAGGATGAGAGGCGGAGGGTCAAGGACAGACTGTCGAGGGACGATGAGCTCAGCGTCGAAGACGTCCAGAACAAGGACCCGCTCGTTGTAGTTCGGAACGTTCTGAACTACAACAGCGACGACCAAATCCTTAGAGCTCTTCGATGCCAGAACAAATCGCTCTTCGGCAGTCTGGCCAAGGACGAAGACCGCCTCGAAATCGCGTACAAGAAACGTGCACGGAACGAGCACACGAGTCATTTGGTGATGAGGGTTTCGCCGAAGTTGTGGCAGGCCATGACCGCAGCCGGGGCAGTGCACATAGACATGCAGAGGGTGAAAGTGGAGGACCAGTCCCCACTAGTCCAATGCTCGCACTGCCTCGGTTTCGGTCATGGTAAGCGCTTCTGCAAAGCAGACAACTTGTGCTGTAGCCACTGTACGGAACCCCATCTCAAAGCGGACTGCCCGAACCTGCACGAGTACGCGATGTGCGTAAACTGCGTCCTTGCAAATGAGAGTGACACCAGGCACAACTCTTTTAGTGATAAGTGTCCGATCAGGGCTAAGTGGGATGCCTTGGCCAGGGCGTCCGTGGCATATTGCTAAGGATGCCCTGGTCATTCCATCTGCTACCACGTACTATGCGATGGAAGCCGATTCACGAGAACAGAAGGTAAGCTTTTCTTGTCCCGTAACTGAGATACTCAAACTTAGACAGCCTGCAAAATTAATGTCTCAACAATCAAAAGCACAATCGGGACAGATTTCATGGAGAAATCAACCCTATTGCGGCTCAAAATTTATTTTTCGGTTATTTTATTTTTTCGGTTACAAAAGTCCACCGACGAGATTCAATCGGGAAAAATTTCATGGGAAATTTACCATATTGATGAGTCTGGACGCACCAAAATTTAGTTTTAAAAATTTTCTAAATTGTATTTTCGAATCCATTGATGCAGAATGTCTAAGTTTGAGGATCAAAGATGGGCGCAAGAACAAACAAGATGCTTACCTTCCAATCATGTTTCTCGTAAAGGTACCATCGCAGCAACGTGCTCGACTCAGCCTGGCAGAACACGCAGCACCTGAAACAAAAAGAGCAAATTAATAGGGCACACAAAACATCCATGACGAGGAAGACAATAATTTCTGGTTGGCTTTGAATTTGATGTGAAATTATTAAATTAAGAAAGGGATTACTTCAGTAAACTTGATAAACTATACTAGGATTAAAAGCATTGCTTGATATATATTTACTTATATATTCTGCAAACCAACGGTTCATAATTCATTTTAAATCTAAAAGTAACTTATATAAAATTCGACAAAACCTAAATTGGTAAATTTACACTCAAACAATTAAAACAGTAAAAAAGTAATAGTAAACAAGGTCCCGGATCCTCATGTCTGGGGTTTTTGGTGGAGGAGGACGGCAAAAAAAAAAAAAAAAAAAAAAAAAAAAACCTAACCTAACCTAACCTAACCTAACCTAACCTAACCTAACCTAACCTAACCTAACCTAACCTAACCTAACCTAACCTAACCTAACCTAACCTAACCTAACCTAACCTAACCTAACCTAACCTAACCTAACCTAACCTAACCTAACCTAACCTAACCTAACCTAACCTAACCTAACCTAACCTAACCTAACCTAACCTAACCTAACCTAACCTAACCTAACCTAACCTAACCTAACCTAACCTAACCTAACCTAACCTAACCTAACCTAACCTAACCTAACCTAACCTAACCTAACCTAACCTAACCTAACCTAACCTAACCTAACCTAACCTAACCTAACCTAACCTAACCTAACCTAACCTAACCTAACCTAACCTAACCTAACCTAACCTAACCTAACCTAACCTAACCTAACCTAACCTAACCTAACCTAACCTAACCTAACCTAACCTAACCTAACCTAACCTAACCTAACCTAACCTAACCTAACCTAACCTAACCTAACCTAACCTAACCTAACCTAACCTAACCTAACCTAACCTAAACTTTTTTTTTTTTTTTTTTTTTTTTTGACTTGGAGGAAATGCAGTTACGCATGCCCGCCAATCCTCGGGGGAGGTGGCGGGGTATGTCGGACTCGGTGCCAGAGTGGCGACCCATACCGACTAAAACCTCCAAGGTGTTCCCTCTTTGCGCCTCGGAGCCAGGAGACCGGAACTGAAGGCATGACATCAGCCTCCTGGCAGCGCTGGTCCTTCGACCCTCTCTTTGCTGAGCGCTCGGCTCATCCCTCACTTGGCGATGTGTCGGGAACACATGACACATCGCCCCATCCGAACTCTTTCAGTGAGCTTCGGGTCCCCCCGAACCGTCAGCTCCGAGTTCTCGCCAGCAGCGCGCGGGGCCACAAGTGGCTTCCGCCGCTCGGCGCTTCAGGCCTGCGTGGCCGTGCCCATGCCACCCGGCGCCAGACTGGTGCCAGGCTGACTGGGCACGCTCGCGTTGGGACCACTCCGTCCCGTCGCAACCACGCGACTCCTCCGCTTGAGGGGAGGCTTACAAGCCTGGCCCCCCATGCGGTGCCCCGCTTTCACGCCTGCAGCTGCGCAGACTGCGCAGTGCGGCGTGGCCGAGCAAGTTGCTGCCTTGTGGCCAGATTGGCCACAACGGAAGCAATCCTTGCTCCGGTCTACATCTGAACTGCACTGCTCCCGGACATGCCCTATGCCAAGGCACCGGAAGCAGCGCAGAGGCCTGGGTGTGAGGGCCTTCACTTGGGCCACCATGTACCCAATGAAGAGCCTTGGGCTCTCTGTGACTCTCCTCGCCGCGGTTATAGGGCAGCGCACGAAGGCTGCGCCCATACCCGCGGCGTTGCGGCTGATACCGGCGATCCGCACCTCGCCGGGACTACACCCCCCGGTTTCGGCGATCGCCTCAGCCACCTCCTCCTTCGTGACGGCATCATCCAGGCCAGCGACGCGAAGTTCGGCGAACTTCACCGGCCTGGTGATGCGGACCTTCTCCTCCGGGAAAACGCTCCGCAGCCTCGCTGCGAAGACGTCCACTTTGGGCCCCAGGTGGTCGTCGCCGCCCGGGAACTCCATCATCCGAGCTCCGGTGACAGCCACACGGAACTGGGCTCTGGAGATCCCGAACGGCTCCAAGGCCGGGACCTCTCTCTTCATCTCACCTAGCACTTGCGCGTAGGTGAGCCCCTCCTTCAACGCCTCCGGCGTCAGCATGATGCTGATTGCCGGAGACTTTGGTGCGCGAAGCCTGGGCTTCCGCGCCTTCCTCTTCCCTTCGGCCTTGGCAGCCTTGCGCGGCTGGGCGGTCGCTCCGGACTGACGCGTCCCTTGCGACGCCGGCGCCGCGGCTGCCTTGTCCTTTCCCGCCTTGCGCGGCTCCGCCACTTTCGGACCGGACCGAGTCCCCGAAAGCGCGGGCACCGCTGCAGGCCCCTTCTTCCCCTTCCTTACCACTTTCACCCAGCTTTCGCTGGGCTTAGTGGCAGCAGGTTGGGGCTTGTCACGTCCTGGTTTGGCGGCCGCAGGCTTTTTGCCTTTGGCCGCAGTGTCACGTCCGGTGGTGATGGGACCAGTGCCTTTCTGTTTCCCCGCGAGGGTAGCAGAAGGCAGGTCCTCATCGTCAGTCACAGCCATGTTCGCGGGCATGCCCGACGGGCCGGGGCGAGGCTCCGGTGCCGCGGGCTTCCCGCGAACGGAGGAGGAAGTCGGAGCGCCGGACTGCTCTTGCAGGCGGAGCATCTCCTCCAGCTCCGCAATCCGGAACTCCGAGGTTCCTCCCATCTCGATGATCGTGTCGATGAGCTGCCGGTTTAGGCCCTTCGGCGGCGGCAATGACCACGGCGGCGTGGGCCGAGTCTTGGGCCGAGCCATTGCCGCCTCCGTGCGCGCCTCCAGCAGCTCACGACGCAGGTCTGCCAGGTCCCTCACAAGGCCATCGACCTGTTCCTGCAGGCGCTGGTTAGAAGCCTGCAGCCTCCTCACCTCATCATTCGAGGAACGCTTGCGCAGTTCCTCGACTGCCTCCCTAATGGAGGCCACAGACTCCTTAAGGGCCCGCACGAACGTGCCCTTAAGATTCTTGGAGCTACTGGCCACATGTTCAATGTTGGCCAGTCGCTCCGTCACCCGCTGGACCAGGTCGACCGCCGGGAGATCACTCGCCCTTTCCGTCGGTCCTGACGTCGCCGGAACTATGGGCGATCGGCGCTCCCTCTCCCTCTGAGCTTTCAGCTCCTCGAAGAGCTCCGTCTCGGCCTGGAGCTCCAACTCTGCCTTTTGGGCAGCAATATATAAGGCCTTGGCCTTAGCGAGGCCGACGTAATGCCCTGTGGTGGGCGGTCGACCTCTCTCCCTTTTAGGGCCAAGCGCAGGCACCTTCGGAGCCGTCGGTTCGTCCGAACCGCTGTCGAACTCCGAGCAGCTGTCCAGACAAACTGGCGACGGCTCCCTCCTCTTTCCTAGAGGACTTCGTGACTTGACGGACTCCGACTCCAACGAATCGTCAGAGTCGAGGACCGCCAAGGAACGTCCTCCAGCTCCTCTCCTTCCACCAAATGTCCGCAAGCAGTGTGTGCCCCCCCCAGAATACGATCGGGGGCTGCGCGACGCCGGAGCGCCACGGAGGGATTCCCGGCTTGAAGCCGGACCCTCCTGGGTAGTTGTATTCACCTTGCTTGTATCCATTTTTTTCTTTTGTGGCAGGTTTAGCATGCCCTGGGTTGCGACTTCGGAGCTGTGACTCATAAACAAGTTCAGCTCCGAATTCGCACCCCCTAAGCCGCCCTCGGCAACCCCCAAACCTCGGACTTAACACCGCCCGTCTCAGGCACAACGTCCGCCGCCCTTCTCGGGCCTCCCGCACAACTTCAGCCCTCAACCAGTCCTCTCAAAGGAGAGGCAAAGGCGAGGGCCCCCCGCACAAACTCCCACTGTCCTATTTTGCACCATCCGGACAGAACCGGATCGCACAAAATAGGCTCGCTACTCCCGGGTCACTCTTGGCAACGGCCGACCAATGCAAAGTGAAAAACAACACATTGGTCGGCCGTTGAGCCCCTCCACCACGACAAGGTGGTGACCCCACGGAGGGGAACCTAACCTAACCTAACCTAACCTAACCTTTTTTTTTTTTTTTTTTTTTTTTTTTTTTTTTTTTTTTTTTTTTTTGACTTGGAGGAAATGCAGTTACGCATGCCCACCAATCCTCGGGGGGAGGTGGCGGGGTATGTCGGACTCGGTGCCAGAGTGGCGACCCCTACCGACTAAAACCTCCAAGGTGTTCCCTCTCTGCGCCTTTAGGCCGGGAGACTGGAGCTCAATTAGTACACATCAGTCTCGCCGGCAGCGCTCATCTCCCTCTAAGAGCCTTCCGCTCATCCCTCACACGGCGATGTGTCGGGAACACCTGACACATCGCCCCATCTCGAACTCCGAGAGTGGACTTTAGGTTCCCCCGATCCTAAAGTCCGGAGTTCCCACCGGAGACGGCAGGGGTCACTTGTGACCTCTGCTAGTTCCTGGCCCATCAGCCTCTGTGGCTGTGTCCATACCAGCCGGCGCCGAACTGGCACCGGGTTGGCCTGGCACCTTTGCCATCCGTCTCCTCCGTTTAGGGGGAGGCTTGCAGGCCCTGCCCCCCGTTCGGTGTCCCGCTGGCACACCAGCAGCTGCACAGACTGTGCAGTGTGGTGTGGCGGAACAGGTCGCCGCCTTGTGGCCGGGTTGGCCACACCGGAAGCATCTATGGCTTCGGTCTTCTGCGGCCGTGCACTGTTCCCTGACATGCCCCGTCGCGAGGCACCGGAAACAGCGCAGTGGCCGTGGTGTCAGGGCCTTTATTTGGGCCGACAAATACCCCACCAGGAGACGTCCCGTCTCCGTCACCTTTTTGGCCACAGCCATCGGGCATCGCGCGAACGCCGCGCCCGAGCCTGTGGCACTGCGGCTGATTTCGGCGACCTTGACCTCATCAGGGGAGCAACCCCCGACTCGGGCGATCGCCGAAGCCACCTCCTCCTTGGTGACCGAGTCATCCAGGCCAGCAACGCGCACATCTGCACATTTCACCGGCCTGGAGACTCGGAGTTCGTCCTCCGGGAACATGGCCCGGATCCTCCTCGCAAAGGCGTCCACCGTCGCGCCAGGAACCTCGGGTGGGAACTCGAACATCCTGGCGCCGGTGGCAGCCACCCGGAAGCGAGCGCTCGGGATCCCAAGGACCTTCAAGTCCGGGTACCTCGTTTTTATGGCGACGAGTGCCTGGGCATACGTCAACCCCTTCGCCAGACCACCCGGCAAGATCAGTAGACTGATCGCCGGGGTCTTTGGGGCGCGAAGACGCGGTTTTCGAACCCTTTCCTTCTTCTTTGCCTTGGCAGCCTGGCGCGGCCGAGCGGTCGCTCCGGACTGAGTCCCTTGCGACGCCGGCAACGCTGCTGCCTTGGCCCTGGTCTTTCGCGGTTCCGCAACTCTCGGACCGGACTGAGTCCCCGAGAGTGCGGGCACCGCCGCTGACCTCCTCATCCTTTTGCCCCTCCTAGTCACCTCCGCCCAGCTTTCGCCGGGTTGGGTGATGACCGGTTGGGGCTTGTCCCCTCCAGGTTTGGCGGCCGCAGGCCTTCTGCCCTTGGCCGCAGTGTCTCGTCCGGTGTTGGGTACTGTGCCGCGCTGGTTTGCCACGAGGGCAACCGGCGGCAGTTCCTCCGAGTCATAGTCCAAGTTCGCGGACATGCCCGACGGGCCGGGGCGAGGCTCCGGTGCCGTGGGCTTTCCGCGAACGGGGGAGGAAGTCGGAGCGCCGGATTGCTCTTGCAGGCGGAGCATCTCCTCCAGCTCCGCAATCCGGAACTCCGAGGTTCCTCCCATCTCCTTTATGGTGTCGATGAGCTGCCGGTTTAGGTTCTCCGGCGGCGGCAGCGACCACGGCGGCGTAGGCCGAGTCTTGGGCCGAACCGTAGCCGCCTCCGCACGTAACCCCAGCAGCTCACGACGAAACTCCCCTAGTTCCGTCCTCAGGCCGTTCACCTCCTCCTGCAGTCGCTGATTAGCGGCCTGCAGTTTCACGACCTCGTCGTTCGAGGAGCGCTTTCGCATCTCCTCGACTGCCTCCCTTATAGAGGTCACCGAGTCCTTAAGGGCCCTAACAAAAGTGCCCTTAAGGTTCTTCGAGCTTCTGGCCACATGCTCGATGGTGGCCAGTCTCTCCCCCACTCTCTTTGCAAGGTCGACGGCCGGGAGATCACTCGACCGGTCCGTCGGCGCTGCAGCTGTCGGCACAATGGGCGCTCGACGCTCTCTCTCCCTTTGAGCCTGAATCTCTTCAAAGAGCTCCGTCTCGGCCCGGAGCTCCAGCTCCGCCTTTTGGGCAGCGATGTACATCGCCTTGGCCTGGGCGAGGCCGACGTACTGCCCTGTGGTGGGCGGCCGACCTCTCCCTCTCTTGGGCTCCGTCGCAGGAACCCTCGGAGCCGCCGGTACTTCCGAGTCACTGTCCGAATCCGAACAGCTATCGAGAATCACCGGAGACTCCCTCCTCTTCCCCAACAATCGACGGGACCCGGCAGACGCCGACCCCAGCGAGTCGTCGGAGTCGAGAAACGACGAGGAATTCCCCGCAGACGCAGGCGCTCTCCCCCTCGCTACTCTCTCTCCCCTTACTCCTCCTACTCCTCTTCGACTATATGTCTTAACGCAAGTTGTGCCCCCCCCAGAATACGAATGGGGGCTGCGTGACGCCGAAACGCCACGGAGGGATTCCCGGCTAGCCGGACCCTCCTGGGTAGTTTTTTTCAAAGTGCGTTCTTCCATATTTTCTGTTAAGGTAGGCCTAGCATGCCCTGGTGTTTGGTTTCGGAACTGAGACTCATAAACAAGAAACAGTTCCGAATCCAAACACCCCTTAAGCTGCCCTCGGCGACCTACAGACCTCGGGACTTAACTCCGCCCGTCGCAGGCAACTAAACCTCCGCCCATCTCGCGCCCACGCGCCTCCGGACCCTAGCCCTCCACCAGTCCTCTCTAAGGAGAGGCATAGGCGAGGGCCTCCCGCAAAACCTCCCACTGTCCTATTTTGCACCATCCGGACAGAACCGGATAGCACAAAATAGGCTCACTACTCCCGGGTCACTCTTGGCAACGGTCGACCAATGCAAAGTGGAAAACAACACATTGGTCGGCCGTTGAGCCCCTCCACCACGACAAGGTGGTGACCCCACGGAGGGGAACCTAACCTAACCTAACCTAACCTAACCTAACCTAACCTAACCTAACCTAACCTTTTTTTTTTTTTTTTTTTTTTTTTTTTTTTTTTTTTTTTTTTTTTTTTTTTTTTTTTTTTTTTTTTTGACCCAGGAAAACCTTTTAGAGGTACCACCCACGGCCCAGGGGAAGGGCGGGGTGGTTATGTGGGACTCTCCGCCAGAAGGGCGGCCTACCCACTAAAAACCTGGGGTGTTCCTCCTCGACGTCACAGTGTGGTCGGGGCTCCGGGAAGGCTTGCGCATACGACCGCAGCCCCGGTGACGCTGTCCCTCAACGGACACCAACCC
Source organism: Mellilla xanthometata (assembly GCA_035578125.1). NCBI lineage: Eukaryota > Metazoa > Arthropoda > Insecta > Lepidoptera > Geometridae > Mellilla > Mellilla xanthometata. The sequence goes on along the minus strand of JAPUBQ010000011.1, from coordinate 14,606,015 downwards.
GGTGAGCTTCTGCTCCACCTTCTGCGATGACGATGTGTGGAACACAACACACATCGTGCATCCTCGCGGGGACTCTCTGTTTCAGCAGCAGGTTCCCCTAACCTGCTGCCCAGAGTCCTCGCCTATGGAGGTCGGCGATCATGCGCCAAGCGCCGCCGCCCAGTGCGCCTTCTGCGCAAGGAACCGGGCTCGGCGAACGCCTCCCTCTCGCGCTCTGCCGCTTCCTTCTGTGCGAGAACATCTTCGCAGAAGTCTCGCACAGTGTCCCATCCTATGTCGCTCTCCACCATCGCTTTCACGAGGGCGGGGAGCGACAAACTCCCGTCAACAGCGGCTGTGAGCCGCGCCCTCTGCTCACTCCACTCCGGGCACTCCTGTAGGGTGTGCTCCGCCGTGTCCTCAGGGCCATCGCAGTGGTGACAGACTGGTGTCTCCTCCCTTCGCGCAACTCTGAACAGGTATCGGCCAAAACAGCCATGACCTGTCAGAAGCTGCGTGAGACGGAAGGTCAGAGACCCGTGCCGTCTCGTCAACCACTGTAAGAGGACAGGGCGGATTGCCTCCACCGTCCTCACACCCGCAGTCGGCGTCTCCAGCCGCTGTTCCCACCTTTCGATTGCAGTTGACCGGGCTTGTTCCCGCATTCGCCGGACTACCATAGGCGGGGGGTATTCTCCCCGCTGTTTGGCAGCCGACAGCCTGCGGTAGAGCCCGGCCAATGCTCCCGCGTCCAGATCCCAAGGGATCGTCCCAGCCAAGAGGCACGCAGCCTCAAAAGATACGGTCCGGTACGCCCGAGCCACCCTTATCGCCATGAGCCGCTGCGGTTGTCGCAGCAGCCCGATGTTGTGGGCGCTAAGGGTGTCTGCCCATATCGGCGAACCATAAAGCGCCATCGACCTGACCACCGCTGTATAGAGGCGGCGGCAGGCGACGCTTGGACCTCCCAAATTTGGCAGCAGGCTCCCGAGAGCTGCTGCTGCCTTTGTCAATCTAGGAACTAGTTGCTGGAAGTGTTCCCTGAAGTTCCACCGGCTGTCGATGACGAGTCCCAGGTACTTCATCGTCGAACCGACGCCGATGGAAACACCCCCAACAACTAGTTCTGACCCTACAGGTGGCGCGTTCCGAGGTCCGTGAAAACACAGGGCCTCGGACTTGTTAAGGGCCACCTGCAGACCCAGCCTCCTTATCTTTCCCACCACGTGGGCCACCCCTGCTGTTGCCAGTACGGCCGCGCTGCGGTAGTTTTTCCCCCTCGCCGTCACCAATGTGTCGTCGGCATAGCAAACTATGCCGACTCCCCACAGATTGCCACCCCGAAGCACCCAATCGTAACCGATGTTCCATAACAAGGGCCCTAAAACAGACCCCTGTGGAACACCGCACGACATTTCCCACCTGCCCCACTCGCCCCTCATCGGAAAGACAATAGATCTCTCCGAGAGGTAGTCTGCGAGCAACCGGCGCAGGTAGGCGGGCACTCCGTGGTAGCGCAGCGCCTCTCTGATACAACTCCAAGGGAGGGTGTTAAAGGCGTTGGCGATGTCTAAAGACACCGCCACGACGACCTCTCCCTTGGACACCGCATCTTCCGCTAGGGCCCTCACCGTCGATATGGCGTCGATGGTGGACCTGCCCCTGCGGAACCCGTACTGGCTATCCGCCAAGTCTGGTCCTACTCGCTCTAGATGCCTGTTCAGGCGCCCCGCGATGATTCGCTCCAGCAGCTTACCCGATTCGTCCAATAAGACGATCGGGCGATACGCGCTGGGCGAATCCGCTGGCCTCCCATCCTTGCGAAGTAGGACCAGTCGCCCGGTTTTCCACTGCCGTGGAACTCTACCACTCTGGAGACACTCGCTGAGGAGTTCTCTGAAGCGAGGCTCGAGAGCCTCCAAGGCTAGCACCCAGGCACGTCCGGGAATCCCGTCCGGTCCGGGGGCCTTGTTCTTGGCTCTGAGCCTCAGGATGGCCGCATGCAACTCTCCCTCCGAGATTTGCGGCACATCCTCCTCCTCCTCCTCGGCTTCACCGCTTCCCAAGGGTGGCGGCATGGCCGGTGTGGCATGTTCTCCCACGCGCGGGAACAGCGCACCCACTACCGTCTCCACAAACTGCGGCTCCAAAGTCGCAGTCAGTGGGGGCGCCCACGCGCGGAGTTTGCCCCGGACCATTTTGTAGGGCCTTCCCCACGGGTCGCGGTTCAGCTCAGCGAGCATCTCCTCCCGGGCACTCTCCTTGGCCAGCAGAATGGCCTCCCTGAAGGCGGTCCTGGCCAGCTTGTACTCGTCGTACAGCTGCCTCTCTGCCTCTTCGTTCCGCCGCCGCCGTCTTCGCGCTCTGGTGTACTGGCGCCTTGTTGCCACGCACTCCTCGCGGAGACTGGCAAGTTCGGCATTCCACCAGTACACGCTCCTGCGGGGCGGAAGCGCCTTTACCCGAGGCATCGAGGCGTCACAGATCTCTGTGAGTGCCTCCCTGAACCAGGCCGCCTTATCGTCTAGATCCACGTCCTCCGGCTTCGGGAGCCAGGACTGGAAAATTGCCGCCTCAGCCAGCAACTCCCGATCAAGCCGCTTCAAGGCCCAGCGTGGCGAGTTCTCCCTTGCAGGAGGGCGGAACTCCGCTGGAGGGGAGAGGTCGAACCGGATGTACCGGTGATCGGACAGACTCTCCACCTCTTCCAGCACCTCCCAGCCGTGAATACGGCGCGCCAGGGCAGAACTAGCAAACGTGAGATCCACGATAGATCCGCCCTGTTGCCGCACGCACGTATTCACCGAACCCCTGTTCACCAGTGACAACCCCGTAGCCCGTGCCCATTCCTCCAACACCTCACCCCTGGAGTCAGTGGACGGAGATCCCCACATCCTGGAGTGGGCGTTGAAGTCCCCGGCTACGACCACCTGGTATTGGCGACACTGGTGAACAAGAGTCTCAACTCCAACCAGCCAGGCCTCGAACTCTGAGCAGGGTCGGTTGGGGGATATGTACACGCCTATGAAGGCCATACCCCCCGCGAAGACCGCTACCCAGCCTCTCCCTCTCTCCACCTTTTCGACGGGAGGGCAACCAGCTGCCACCCGCGCGGCAATGGCTACCACCCCGTCGATGTCCCCAAACCAGTAGCTTTGTGGCGGGACGAAGTACGGCTCCGCCACAAAAGCGATGGATATCGACCACTGCGCCATACTCTGCATCATAAGATGTTGAGCAGTGGCGCAGTGGTTGAGATTCGTCTGCAGGACTCTCAGAGCCATATTATATGGCGTCCGTGGTCATCTCCTCGACCCGTGATGGTAGGAGAGTCGGAGGCAGCTGGGTCTCGGCCACGGCTGCCCTCGTCCGGCCATTCTTCTTCTTGGGGGGCTTGGCACATGCCTTGCCCCCCGCACGGTGCTCTGCCGGCTTGCCCACTGCTGCACATATTGTGCAGTGTGGGGCCGACGAGCACTCTGCTGCCTTGTGGCCGGGCTGGCCACAGCGGTAGCACTGGGTGCTACGGTCTACCAACGACTTGCACTGCTCCCGCACGTGCCCTGACTCCAGGCAACGGAAGCAGCGCATGGGTCTCTGCTCCAGCAGTTTTACCTGCGCAGAGACCCAACCAACCAGGAGACGGCCCCCGACCAGCTTCTTGGCAACTGCCACTGGGCAGCGCACGAAGCACGAGCCGAGTCCCGCCGCTGTTGTTCTCATTCCACCGACCTTGATAGCGTCGGTGGAGCACCCCCCAGCCCTGGCCACCGCTGTTGCCACTTCCTGTGTGGTGACGGAATCGTCCAGGCCACTGATGCGCATCTCTGCGCACTTTGTGGGTCTGGAGACCCGCACCAACTCTTGACCGAAGACGGCCCCCAGCTTTTGGGCCAAAAGGTCAGCCTTTGCGCTGCCCGAGGAGCCTGGGATCTCAAAGATCTTGGCACCCGTTACCGCAGTGCGGCAACGCATTGCCGGGATCCCTAACTCTTCAAGGCTGACCTTGTCCCTGGCCTCTTTCAGGGCGTTGGCGTACGTCACGCCCTTCTGCACGGCCTCGGGCTGCAGCGTCAAGACGACAGCTGCAGTCCGAGGGACGCGCAGTTTGGGCTTAACCACTTTGGGGGCCACCGGTTTCCTCAAAGGTCGCTGCGAGCCCTGCGACTGAAGCAGCTTCGCTTTCGCGGCCTTCTTGGTCTGGCCCTTCTTGACCACCGTGACCCACTCGTTAGCAACGGGGGGTTTCGGTGGTGGTGGGGGCTGGACCTCCTCCGTCAAGCCGCTCTTTTTGCCCTTCCCCTTGCCTTTTCCCAAAGGCATGGTTGGGGGCTGGGCCTTCTTCTCGCGGGCCCCTGAAGGACCCGGCTGGGGTGACGCAGCCCTGACAAATTCCTTCCGAAGGTTCAAACCTTCGGAAGACTTCAGGACTCTGACGGCCTGCGCTCTCCGGTCAGCAGCCAATGGAGGTCGCGCGCGTTTGGCTGGAAGAAGGCGCTCCTCTAGCGCATCCAGCCGCGCACTCACCATACCGCCGACCTGGCGCATGATGGATGCCGTCAGTTCCTCCGGCTCCTGGGTGAGTTGAGCTTGGGATCTGGCGGCTTCCGCGGGCGGTTCCCGTCGGAATTCCGCACGCATCTCCACCATCTCCTTCCTCAACTCGTTGACCTCCTGCTGCAGGCGCGTGTTTGCGGCCTGCAACTTTTTGGTCTCTTCTGTGGAGGTCCTTTTGCCGAGGTCCTCCACCACTCGTTTGAGGGTCCCAACCGCTACCTTTAGGGCATTCTGAAAGGTGCCCTTCAAATTCTTGGATTTTTTGGCAACCATTTCTATGGCTGCCAACGAGTCCAGGGCCTTCTTATTAAGTTGGGAGGCCAACTCCTCCTCTTCCTCGACCGACGACTCAGAGAGTCGCGGTTCTGAGGACTGAGCTGATCGGAGCTTTATGGTCATCTGAGCGACTTCTCGCTCCGACTCCAGCTCCAATGCAGCTCTTTGAGCCGCTACGTAAACCGACTTGGCTTTCGCCAGGCCGACGTAGTGGCCCGTAGTGGGCGGTCGACCTCTGCCACGTTTGGTGGAGGTGACCGAGTCCTGAGGCAAGCCTTCAGGACCCTCCTTCCATCTTTTGCGGGAAGCAGAACTTCCCGCTGCAGGTGATGGACTCCTCACGGAGTACATCGAAATCTCCGAGGAGTCAGACTCCTCTCCGAGAGAGAGGTCTTGCGGCCTCTCCTCCTCCTTCTCTACACTCCTTCCTGACGTCTTTGGGTTTGGGTTTTTATGTATGTTTTCCATATGATTCCCACGAGTATGGTGGGAAATAAAAGTCCATCCAGACGTTGCCCCCTCGTCTGGATAACCCTATATACTGCGGAGGGCGGGAGGTATCCGCAGGTGACCTCTAGCTGGTTGACGCTCCGTCCTCAACCACCAATGGGCGCCTCGCCGGGGATAGGTCGACCCGTGAGACTTTGACGGATTTTTTATTGTGGTTGTCTCCACTTGGGCCGGCCAATTAAGGCAAGCCCCTCACCAGCGCGGCGAGTTGGCCGACGGTGACCGAAGTCTGTTCGGCTGACTGTGACTTAACACAGCCCTCCGAACCCGTCGCCCCTCGTCCCGCGTCGCCGCTACTCAGCAAACGGCCGAGACGCCGACGCGAGACCCTCCTCTCTAGATGCCTCGCGGCATCGCAAGGACACAAACGCCCGACACGGGCTTGAAGCTCCTCACCAGAGGGCGAGTGCTTCCCACTGGACCCTTTCGCCTCACTTCTCCGACGAGAAGGTCAGGCAAGAGCCCAACTCGGAATTCGCGGCAGAGCCGCCAAATTTCCCCCACTGGGTCAGGTGTAAAAGCCTGACCCCACTGTCCTATTTTGCACCATCCAGACAGAACCGGATAGCACAAAATAGGCTCACTACTCCCGGGTCACTCTTGGCAACGGCCGACCAATGCAAAGTGGAAAACAACACATTGGTCGGCCGTTGAGCCCCTCCACCACGACAAGGTGGTGACCCCACGGAGGGGAACCTAACCTAACCTAACCTAACCTAACCTAACCTAACCTAACCTAACCTAACCTAACCTAACCTAACCTAACCTAACCTAACCTAACCTAACCTAACCTCAGATTTATCCAACCTAACCTCAGATTTATCCAACACACCGAATACATCATCGAAAAATGCAGGAAGCTATTCAACAAAATCACAAACTACATCAGACCCACATGGGGGGTATCACCGGAAAACATCAGAACCATTTATCATCAAGTCATACAACCCATTATCTGCTACGCCGCTGGAATTTGGGCGAATGCCACTAAGTACAAGCACGTGTGTAACAAACTCCTCTCAATACAAAGACTATTCGCAATCAAAATTATACAGGGATTCAGAACAATACGCACTGCAACAGCTATTTCACTAGCTCAACTTATACCCCTTCCTGACAAGATTCGTGAAATAGCGGACATCGAACAATCCAAACTGAATGGCTACACTAAATTCTTACCACACGACGTCATCATTGAAAAACCTACGCCTCCATCGAAACAACTCCACCCAGCCAACAGAACAGGCATCGAATTCATAGAGATCAACGACAACGAAGAGTATGATTCATTCAACACGGAAATATTTGACCACACACAAATCTTCACCGACGGTAGCAAACATGATGACACCGTTGGAGCTGCCTTCGTAGCCATAAACCCCCAGGGACGTATTCTACAAACCAAAAAGCTAAAACTTCACGACTGCTGCTCTGTCTTCCAAGCTGAAATGCTTGCCCTAAAAAATGCAACCGATTGGGTCATCGCACATAACGACAGTAACAAATTCTGCCTGCTCTCCGACAGCAAATCAGGCCTCACTGAACTTTCCAACCCCAACACCAGGAACTTTCTCGCAAACAGCATACTCTACAATTACAACCATATCAAGCAACAGGGCAAATCCATCAGGTTTGCATGGGTTAGAGCCCATATTGGAGTCGGCGGCAACGAACTGGCTGACTCTGCGGCCAAAGCAGCGGCCGGCCTACATAAATCCCCTGATTACTTGTGCATCCCTATCAGCTATGTAAGGTACAGGAACCAAATCATCTCACATGAAAAATCACAAGCCTACTACACACTAGCAAGCCCACACACTCTAGCACTCATTCCCAACCATGACAACCTCAATGAATACTTACAAAAAATCAATTGCAAACCAAACTTCACAATCACACAAATTCTTACAAACCATGGATATCACAAAGAATACCTATATAGATTCAAAATTACTGACAATGATCACTGCCCTTGTAACAACACTGATACCCAATCCATCAAACACCTAATCGAAGAATGCCCTATATTCGCCAACACCAGATTAAACCACCAAATTGCTGCCTCAAATCTCACCAACCCATACTGCCTATCAGAAATCATCACCTCTAATCAGACCATAGACACTTATCACACCCACATTACTCACATAATTAGCCAACTAAAGCATTTTAACAACACATAACCCATATCTCGATTCTTATCACCTGAAAAACAACTCGGAAATCACCAGCAACTACTCAAACAAGACAAACCTCACTCACACACTCGCTCCCCATCGCCACACACACACTAAAATGGGAATCAACCTGCTTACCACTCGCACCTCGCAACTCACCAATAATAATAATAATAATGCACATGTCACATATGACATCTGGAATAAGAATTATTGTACTAATATATTAAGAAGATTTAATTTCAGAGATACCAGTAGTGGTTGTAAATAACATTTATATTTTAATTGTACACAAAAAATAAAAAAAATAAATAAAAAAAAAAAATAAATAAAAAAAAAAAAAAAAAAAAAAAAAAAAAAAACTTCCCTTTAACATGGTCGCATTTCTTTTGTGCTTCACACAGGCTCATTCTTGCTCATCCGGCAAGCTCTGCATGCCAAATCTGCAAATTTGCAGATAGAGCAGGGGGAGCATGCGGGATCGGCAAGACTGCGCAATCTATGCAACACTTTTGCTTTTTCGGCAAGCTCCGCAAGCCATATCTTCCCTTTAATACGGTCGCATTTCTTTTGTGCTCCACACAGTCTCATTTTTGTTAATTCGGCAAGCTCTACAAGCCACATCTACAAATTTGCAGATAGAGCAAGGGGAGCTTGCGGGATCGGCAAGACTGCGCAATTTATGCAACACTCTTGCTTTTTCGGTAAGCTCTGCAAGCCATATCTTCCCTTTAATACGGTCGCATTTCTGTTGTGCCCCACACAGGCTCATTTTTGCTCATTCGGTAAGCTCTGCAAGCCAAATCTGCAGTTTTGCGGATAGAGCGGGGGGAGCTTGCGGAATCGGCAAGACTGCGCAATATAAGTAACACTTCTGCTAATTTTTTCTTATTCGGTGGGCTCTGCGAGCTAAATCTGCAAATTTGCAAATAAAGCAATAGGGCAAAGCCTGCAGAATCGGCAACACTTACAATTTGAGCAAGCCCTTTGCAGGAAGTAATTTTAAATTGGTGACGGGATATCTTAATTGATTAGTTTGTAAATATTTGTATTCATTTGTATTCATTAGTTATAGTATAAGTATAGTATAGGTATAATTCAATTAAAAAAAAAAAAAAAAAACTTTATAATTTTAGTCATTTAGTTTCACTATAAGTTTAATTGTATATATTTTCACTTATGTCAAATAAAAAAAAAAAAAAAAAAAAAAAAATTGTATTAGGTAAATTTTATTTAATAAAGTAAAAAAAAAAAAAAAAAAAAAAAGAGTTAAGTTATAATTAAGTAATACACCTGAATACAATTTATTTTGTATATTATTTATAAATTGTTAATGTAAATTTAAATTAAGTTTAGATAAATGTTATATAAAATTGTAAATTATTACAAATGTTAAATAACCCACACGCACTCATCCCACACCACACACCCAACACTGTAAATTATCAAGCTCCTCCCACAACAACACTCAACACCTTTAACCCACACAGCGACACAACACTCTACAACTCAGTCTACGGAAGTGAGAAGTATACCGTTAGCATCTAGCTTCCGTTTGACTACCCCACTCTCGCAAGGTGTGGTTTTAGTCGGTAACCTGCGGATTCCAATGCACGGTATATAAACCATGCATTGGAGTTCGCAGGAATCCGACATCACTGGGCAACATTTCCAGTACCTATAAAAGGTTTCCCACCTTGGATAAAAAAAAAAAAAAAAAAAAAAAAAAAAAAAAAACCTAACCTAACCTAACCTAACCTAACCTAACCTAACCTAACCTAACCTAACCTAACCTAACCTAACCTAACCTAACCTAACCTAACCTAACCTAACCTAACCTAACCTAACCTAACTCAACCTAACCTAACCGGTTTTGTAACTCTTCATTTGACAAAATATATTGCATACAGTCGACTCGGGACCTCGCCTGGACGCGCCTGGAGTGCTCCGCTTTGCTCCTGAAACAGAAAAAAGAAAGTTACATATCAATTTCAAAATTTTCAGTTTTAAAAATTCAACTTTTTCGGCAATAACTTTTCCAAAAGCAGCCCAATTTTCTTCCAAATTGTTTCGTAAGGTGCGCAGGGCTTGCGCGCACCCCTTCAAAGCGTTTAATTTATTCGTTTCATACGAATTTTTTACACGCAACAGTAAAAAACTCATTTCATCGACTTAGAAAAGTTTACATAGGCCCTCCATACTTCGGACTAAAGTTGGTTTTGTAACTCTTCATTTGACAAAATATATTGCATACAGTCGACTCGGGACCTCGCCTGGACGCGCCTGGAGTGCTCCGCTTTGCTCCTGAAACAGAAAAAAGAAAGTTACATATCAATTTCAAAATTTTCAGTTTTAAAAATTCTACTTTTTCGGCAATAACTTTTCCAAAAGCAGCCCAATTTTCTTCCAAATTGTTTCGTAAGGTGCGCAGGGCTTGCGCGCACCCCTTTAAAGCGTTTAATTTATTCGTTTCATACGAATTTTTTACACGCAACAGTAAAAAACTCATTTCATCGACTTAGAAAAGTTTACATAGGCCCTCCATACTTCCCCTCCGCTGGTGTCACCACCTTGTCGTGGTGGAGGGGCTCAACGGGCGAGCAATGTACAGTTCTTACTTTGCATTGCTCGGCCGTTGCTAAGAGTGACCCAAGGGGTTGAGCCTATTTCGTGCGATCCAGTTCTGTCTGGATGGCACGAAATAGGACATGGGGGCCCATGGTGGGCAGAAGGGGGAGCCCTCGCCTGTACCTCTCCTTTGAGAGGATTGGTGTAGGGCTCAGCCAGCAGCTGCTGGCAGAGGGGAGCCGTCACCTCCCTCGCGGGACGGTGATGGCTGGTGCCCGAGAAGGGCGGAGAGAGATGGGCTCGGCAACGAGCGGAGGGCGCCCTAACCAGGCGCCGGATATCGTAACCCCCGCTGGAGCCACGCCTCGGCGTGAGTTGCGGGGAACGATGGCCTTGGCTTAACCGCCCGGGTCGCGAGGAGTAAACCTCTATAAAAAATCCCCTAAGGGTAATACGGAGGGGCAGCGTCAGACGCCTGCATGGCCTCCAGGGTTAAGGGAGGTCGTTACTGCCCCACTCCTGGCGGGTACCGGTCGCCCCCCGCCAGTATATAGACTTGCCCAGGAACAGGGGGCTCTTCCTGGGTCGACGGATTATTTCCCCCATACTCGTGGGAACTGTATGGAAGTTACTCAAAAGAACCAAAACAAAGAAGGAGGAAAGGAAAAGGAGTCTTGCCCTAAAACGCTAGAAGCGTTGAAGGCGCACCAAGAGTCCGTGATATCGGACGACGAGGAACTACCTCGTGTATATTTTACACGGAGTAGGGTCCTGAGCGAGGTGTCTGACGTGTCGGACGTCTCTGAGGTTGGAAGGAGGAATCTGGCTTCCGGTTCCGCTGCGGCGGATTCGGACACATACTCAGATTCCTCCTTGGTAACGGTCGCCTCTGAGACCTCTCAACAGGCACGGGCTCGGAAGAGGAAGGGTGGTGGCGGGTCAGGTTCTGGTGGCGAAGCAGAACGACCCGCCTACAAAGTACGAGCCCAAACAGCATCGGCTCAGGCAACCCCTGAAGAGGACGAACCTGCGCAGCGGCTCAAAGAGAAGGCAATGGAGTGTCTCTCTGCAGTTGAGCGTGTGAGTCGGAAGTCCGGTAGTCTTAAGGGCACGCCTCAACGTGACCTTAAGAACTCCGCGTCCACCTTGCGGTCAGTCGTCGAGGCCCTCTGTAAGAGGACCAGTAGCGATGAGACCGAGAGGCTTTACACGCTCAACTGCAAGTTGAGACAGGAGGTGTCGGACCTTCGTGTGGAGCTTGTCGAGCTCCGGAACGAGGTCCGAAATGTAAACAGAGCCCAGCAACCTGGGTCGAACCTGCCCACAAGCGTCGTCAGCGGGTCACAACCAGATGACCTGCTGACGCAGAAGATTCTTCAGGAAGTGGGCACTATGGTGAGTGCCCGCCTCGAGGCTCTGGAGGATCGCCTCCTTCCTGCCCAGCGCGTCCGGCCACCGCTCGCTGCGGACCGCCGACAAACCGAGGCCCCCGGGGTTGCCACGCCCGCGGACAGACGGAAGCAATTCCTAAGGTCCGCAAATGACAACCCAACTCCGGGGACATCGGGCTCTGCGGTTCCGCAAGCCCAGCCCTCTTCGAGCTTAACCACCAAACCCAGCAAGGGTAAGGGGAAAGGTAAGAAGAGCCAACCAGCGGTGACGAGAGCCACAGCGCAGATCGGGGGCCAAACCACGCCGGCCCCCATAACAATGACGGAGCCTACTCCAGGTCCGTCAGCACCCCGTCCTGCCCCTGCTGGAGAGCAGTGGGTGCAGGTAGTCCGACGGGGTGCCAGGAAGGCCACGAGGACACCGGCCCAGGCGCGAGCACATGCGCCGAAGCCGGCAGGGCCCTCAAAAGCCAATGCCAAGGCCCCGAAGAAGGCCAAGCTCCGCCCCCCCCGCACCGCAGCTGTGGTCATCACGCTGCAACCGGGGGCCGAGGAAAAGGGCCTCACGTACGCCGCAGTGCTTGGGCAGGCCAAGAAGCGCTTGGATCTGAGCGCACTTGGACTGCCTCCACTGCGGATGCGTACTGCCGCCACGGGAGCTCGAATTATTGAGATCCCTGGCGCAGAGAAGGCCGAAAAGGCCAACGCCCTGGCAGCCAAGCTCAGGGAGTTCTTCAGCACTGCTGAGGAACATGTCCGGGTGTCGAGACCGGTCGCCACCGCAGACTTGCGCGTGAGCGGACTGGACGACTCCGTGACGGTCCCGGAGCTAACGTTGGCCTTGTCCAAGGCGGCTGAATGTTCGCCTGTCGAATTTAAGACAGGCGACATCAGAAAGGGGCCTGGCGGGATGGGCATCGCGTTTGTACGATGCCCAGTGGCAGCCGCCAGGAAAATAGAGGCGAGGGGCCGACTTCTTGTGGGCTGGGTGGCTGCGCAGGTCCGGATTCTCGAATCCCGACCTCGCCGCTGCTTCAGATGCCTTGCATCGGGCCACGTTAGGGCCCAATGCAAGGCTGAAGTTGACCGCAGTGATGAGTGCTATCGCTGCGGTCGAACTGGCCACAAGGCCAAGGGGTGTACCGCCGCTCCGCGATGCACTTTGTGTGCTGCTGCGGGTAAGCCGGCGGGACACCTGGCTGGGAGTAAGGCTTGCGCCAAGCCCCCAGCCAAACAAAGGCCCAGGAAGTCGGCGACGGTGACTGCTGCTACGGCTCAGTCACAGTCGTCAGTCCCCTCGCAAGGGCCAGAGAATCGTATGGAGGAAAGTCAGTAGCATGGCCCTGACTTTCCTCCAGGCGAACGTGAACCACTGCTACGCGGCCCAGGACTTGCTTCTGCAAGCCATCGCGGAGCAGTCAATTCAGGTAGCAGTGGTTTCTGAGCCCATTCGGATCCCGGCTAGGGCCGATTGGATCGGAGATGCCGACGGCGTGGTGGCGATCACAACGCAGTCGCCCGCCCGTTCCCCGCCCCTTAGTGCAGTTGCCAGGGGCAAAGGGTTCGTAGCAGGCCGGGTTGGCCAGCTGACTGTAGTGGGAGTATATCACTCTCGCAACAGCAGCATGGACAGCCTGGAAACCCTACTGGAACAGGTGGCGGCGATCGTGGATCGCAGTCGGCCCCGATCCGTCATCGTCCTTGGAGATCTCAACGCTAAGTCTCCGGCGTGGGGATCTCCGACGACAGATCCGCGAGGTGCGTCCGTACTGGAGTGGGTCACGGAAAGCGGCTTGTGCGTGCTAAACCGGGGGTCCGAACAGACGTGCGTCCGGCAGTGGGGCGGGTCCGTCATAGATGTGACCTTTGCCACGCCTGACGTCGCGCACTGGACTCGGGACTGGAGGGTGTTGGTGGACGTCGAGACGCTGTCTGATCACCGATATATTCGGTTCAGTGTCTCGTCGCCCCCATCGAACGTGGGGAGCAGTCTCGTGTCCAGCCGGCGCTGGATCCTTAAACGTCTGGACCCCGAAGTCCTCCTGGAGGCGGCCATTGTGCAAACATGGACTGCGCCTCCCTCTGAGGAGACCGACGTAGATGGGGAAGCCGAAAACCTGTGCGAGGCCATGACGCGCGTTTGCGACGCTGCGATGCCTCGCGCGGGGGCGCCCCCATCCAGACGCCAGGTGTACTGGTGGACGGAGGAGATTGCCGAGCTCCGTCGCCGGTGCGTGGCGAAACGTCGGGCGTACCAGAGGTACCGCAGGAGGAGGCACGCCGAGCAGGAGGAGTTGGTAGCCTTGTACGGGAGGTACAGAGAGGCGGCCAAGGCTTTCCGTGCGGCCATTTGGGAGTCGAAGGCGAGGTCGTGGCGCGAGTTGCTGGAGACGTTGGAGCGGGATCCCTGGGGGCGGCCATATCTGCTGGCTAGGCAGAAGCTGCGCCCTTGGACTCCCCCTATCACCACGTCTCTAGACGTGACGGTACTCCGCCGGGTGGTAGAGGGGCTGTTTCCCTGCGCTCCAGGGAACGGTTTTGCCCCACCCACCATGGCGATCGGAGTCTCTGTCAGCGACGCGCCTGACACTCCCGACGAAGTCTCGGAGGGAGAACTCGGGGCGGCTGTCCTGAGAATGAGAGCCAAGAACACGGCGCCGGGGCCAGACGGCATACCCGGCCGCGCGTGGGCACTCGCTCAGGACACGTTAGAGCCGCAAATGAGGTCTCTCTTCACGCGTTGCCTTCGGGAAGGGCGCTTCCCGAAGCGCTGGAAGAGCGGGAGACTCGTCCTCCTCCGCAAGGAGGGACGGCCGGCGGACGCACCCGCAGGTTATCGGCCAATTGTGCTGCTTGACGAGGCGGGCAAGTTGTTGGAGCGAGTTGTCGCAGCCCGCCTCGTCAACCACCTAGAGAGGGTCGGCCCAGACCTGTCTGTCACCCAGTTTGGCTTCCGGAGAGGTCGGTCCACGGTTGACGCTATTGCGCACGTGCGTGACCTCTCCCGTGAGGCGTGCTCCGCGGGCGGTGTGGTGATTGCGGTGTCTTTAGACATCGCAAACGCATTCAACACACTGCCTTGGAGCACAATCATGGAAGGAATGAGGTATCATGAGGTGCCTCAATACCTCCGTCGCCTCGTCGGGGATTATCTCTCCGATAGGGAGATAGTCTACCCGACGATGCAGGGTGAAGTCAGGAGCGCGATGACGCGAGGTGTTCCGCAGGGGTCTGCACTGGGTCCACTTCTGTGGAACATTGGGTATGACTGGGTCCTTCGGGGCACTACCCTTCCTGGCGTCGGCGTAGTGTGCTATGCCGACGACACGTTGGTTACTGCCCAGGGAAAGGACTTCAGGGAGGCGTCGATCGTGGCAACAGCCGCAGTCGCAGCGGTGGTGGGAAGAATCCGGAGACTGGGCCTGGAGGTGGCGCTCCACAAGTCCGAAGCAATTTGCTTCCATGGACCGCGTCGGGCGCCACCTGCAGGCTCCTGCATTGTCGTGGGGGGAACTGAAATCCCCGTCGGTACGACGCTGAAGTACCTCGGCGTCCTGCTTGACGGGAGATGGAAGTTCGAACCGCACTTCCGGAGTCTGGGTCCCAAGCTTCTTGGGACGGCTGCGGCACTGGGCCGATTACTGCCCAACTTGGGAGGCGCTGGAACTGCCTGCCGCCACCTTTACATGGCGGTAGTGCGCTCCATGGCGCTCTATGGAGCCCCAATTTGGGCAGGGTCCCTGTCCCAAAAAGTGAGTGCCCTGCTCCGCGGGCCACAGAGGAGTATGGCCATCAGGATCTGCAGGGGGTTTCGAACCCTCTCGCACGAGGTGGCCTGCGCTTTGGCCGGGTCCCTACCGTGGGACCTCGAGGCTGCCGTCTTGGCGCAAGTCTACTGGCGCCGGGCGCGGTCGCGAGACCTGCGCCCCCTCCCTCAGGAGGTAGTGCGCTGGCGGAGGAGTGCCAGATGCGCGGCCATGGTGACCTGGCAGGAGCGCATCCTCACTGGACCCGCGGTGCGGGGCACGGGAGCCACCCGTCTCCTCGAGGCCCTTCGGCCTCTCTTGAGGGAATGGGTGGAACGAAGGCACGGAGTGCTCTCCTTCCGGATGACGCAGGTTCTCTCGGGGCACGGTTGCTTCGGGAGGTACCTGCACAAAGTCGCCAAAAGGGAGCCAACCCCGGAGTGCCACAGGTGCGGCTGTGCGGAGGATACCGCGCAGCATGCCCTGGAGGTATGTCCGGGAGAAGCCGGGCCGCGACAATCCCTGGTCGCGGTGATTGGGACGGACCTCTCCTTACCGACCATTCTCAGGAGGATGGTCGACGACGAGAGGTCATGGGACGCAATGGCCTCCTTCTGTGAGACAGTGATGTCCAGAAGAGAGGCCGAGGAGCGGGAGCGTGAGTTAGACCCTCACTCCCACCCGCTCCGCAGGAGACGGGCACGGAGGCGAGCCGCTCGGGCTCGGACTCCGTCCCCACTTGGAGGCCCTGGAGCATTGGACGCGGGGGTGTCTAGTGCTTCACACCAGGGATAAGGGCCTCCCGAGGAGACGATGCCTTTGGTTGTCCCAGGGCATCGCTCGCGCCGTAGAGGGGGGCGTCGCCCCCCCTTGAGGTGGGTCCGCTCGGACTGCGGACAGCGGCCTGGGCGGGGAGAGCAGCGGCAATGCGCGAAGCGGTCCTGCTTCCCTGCCCCCGTCGTGAGATGGGACACCGTGAGGTTTTAGTCGGTAGTGACGGCCCTTCTGGCCGTCGAGTCCGACATACCCCGCTCGCCTCCCCCAGGCTTGTAGCGGGAGATGCGTAAATGCATTTCCTCACGAAAAAAAAAAAAAAAAAAAAAAAAAAAAAAAAAGGCCCTCCATACTTCGGACTAAAGTTGGTTTTGTAACTCTTCATTTGACAAAATATATTGCATACAGTCGACTCGGGACCTCGCCTGGACGCGCCTGGAGTGCTCCGCTTTGCTCCTGAAACAGAAAAAAGAAAGTTACATATCAATTTCAAAATTTTCAGTTTTAAAAATTCAACTTTTTCGGCAATAACTTTTCCAAAAGCAGCCCAATTTTCTTCCAAATTGTTTCGTAAGGTGCGCAGGGCTTGCGCGCACCCCTTCAAAGCGTTTAATTTATTCGTTTCATACGAATTTTTTACACGCAACAGTAAAAAACTCATTTCATCGACGTTTTTTGCGCCCACCCAACCGCCCTTTGGTGGTAATCGGTAGGAGGAGCTCCTTCCGGACTATCTCTTAATCGACGCTGGAGGTTGAGAGTTTCCAAAATCCGCCTTTAAAATAAGTTTAGCTTGTAAGGATCGAATTTTATAGGGCTCTTTACACCCTATAAAATTCACTGACTACTGTGATATAATTATTTTGACTATTTTATTATTTTATTGACATTCAATTTATTATTTTAATTGACATTTATTAATATTCTTATTTAATTATTTTTATTGGTACTATTGTACATTAGTTTTAAGGTATATTTTAGGTTTTAAATTAAACAAGATATTCATACCCCAGAATGTTTCATACACCAAAGGGTATGAAACCGGTTGCCAACCGCACTGTTACGCTATCCGGTTCGACAACGGAGAGCGAGGGGCGCCCTTTGACGAGCGTCAGGCGCAGCATCGGTGAGTGGGAGACCGGCAAGCCGGACCGCAGCCGAGCCAGCCCAGTGCCGACGAAGGGATCCCCTGTTGTGGCTCCCGTGACTCCGACACCGGCTCCATTAACGCAGTCGGCGAAGATCACGGCGAGCCCCTCTAAGTTGTCCAACCGTATAGCGGAAGCAAAGACACTACTAGTCACGGGCAAAAACTACATCACAAGTTCTAGGAACTTAAAAACTGACATAAAAAACGGAGTTGTGAGCGTCCTTGACCGCCTTTACCAAATCGTAAAGGAGACGGAGCCCTCTTCTTCGAACACGCTGGCCAAACCGCCGTCGAGTCAGACGACGAAGACATGCAAAGGTGATCAAAGCCTGGTGGAGAGAATGCTGGGGGAGCACATGACACTGCTGAGGGAGAACTCCGAGCTGGCCAGGCAGCTCAAGGAGACTCTCACCAGCGCCGAATCCACCCGGCTCTCTGAAGCTCACGCCAAGTCACAAACCGAGAGCATGGAAGTGCTCTTGGGTGAAGTGCGTGAGCTCCGCCAGGCTACTGAAAGCCGGACTTATGCCAGCGTGACGGCGGGAGCGGCCGACTTGCCAGAACTAGCTCGCCCCCAACAGAGTGCAAAGCACTCTGTTATTGTCAGCTCCAAGGATGACCAGGACACGGGCGATCTAGTTCTGAACAAGATCAGGAAAGCCGTTAACGCCAAAGAAGAGGGTATACGCATTGATAAATTTAGGAAGGTCAAGGACGCAAAAGTGATTGTCACGTGCAGGACGCAGGATGAGAGGCGGAGGGTCAAGGACAGACTGTCGAGGGACGACGAGCTCAGCGTCGAAGATGTCCAGAACAAGGACCCGCTCGTTATAGTTCGGAACGTTCTGAACTATAACAGCGACGACCAAATCCTGAAGGCTCTTCGATGCCAGAACAAGGCGCTCTTCGGCAGTCTGACCGAGGACGAAGACCGCCTCGAAATCGCATATAAAAAACGTGCACGGAACGAACACACGAGCCATTTGGTGATGCGGGTTTCGCCAAAGTTGTGGCAGGCCATGACCGGCGCCGGGGCAGTGCATATAGATATGCAAAGGGTTAAAGTGGAGGACCAGTCCCCACTCGTCCAATGCTCCCACTGTCTCGGATTCGGCCCTGGCAAGCGTTTCTGCAAAGCAGACAACTTATGCTGCAGCCACTGTTCGGAACCCCATCTCAAAGCGGACTGCCCGAACCTGCACGAATACGCGATGTGCGTGAACTGCGTCCTAGCAAATGAGCGTGACACCAGGCACAACTCGTTCAGTGACAAGTGTCCAATCAGAGCCAAATGGGACGCCTTGGCTAGGGCATCTGTAGCGTATTGCTGAAGATGTCATGGCTACTACACCTGCCACTACTCATTGCGCAATGGAAGCCTACACACGTGGACATGAGGTAAGCCTTTCTTGTCCCGAAACTGAGATACTCAAACTTATACATTCTGCAAAATACATAGATTTTTCATATAATATAAAGCACAATCGGGGCAGGTTTCATGGTGAAATCAACCCAATTGCGGCTACAAAATTCCCTTTTAGTTTCACTTTTCTTTTTCGGTTTACAATGTTCAGACAAGATTCAATCGGGAAAAATTTCATGGGAAATTTACCATTATTGATGAGTCTGGACGCACCAAAATTACTTTATTAAATTCTTCTAAATTGTTAATTTTATTCAGCTGATGCAGAATGTCTAAGTTCGAGGATCAAAGTTGGGCGCAAGAACAATTAGATGCTTACCTTCATTTCCGCGTAGTGGCTATACACCATTGCTGAAACATGAGTCACTAGACCGGGCAGAACAGGAGGCTCTGAAACAAAAAGTCAAAATTAGTAGGGTACCTAGATAAACAAAACAATATATGTTGGCAATCAATTTGTCGAGAAAATATTAACAATATTTGGAGAATAGGGACAACTGAAATTAAATTTGGATATTAGTAAAATAAGATAAATAGAAATGCTTAATATATATTTACATGTATATTATAGCATAAAAAGCGTAAATAATTAGGATCTAAATTATAAGAAAACACAAAATGTAACAAGATGACTTACAAAAAGTTAATAATATTAAATTCAAATAATTAAAATAGTAATAAATAACAAAATATATAAAGTCCCGGATCTTCATGTCTGGGGTATTTGGTGGAGGAGGACGGCAAAAAAAAAAAAAAAACCTAACCTAACCTAACCTAACCTAACCTAACCTAACCTAACCTAACCTAACCTAACCTAACCTAACCTAACCTAACCTAACCTAACCTAACTACTACTACTACTACTACTACTACTACTACTACTACTACTACTACTACTACTACTAACAACAACAACAACAACAACAACAACAACGACAACGACAACGACAACGACAACGACAACGACAACGACAACGACAACGACAACGACAACGACAACGACAACGACAACGACAACGACAACGACAACGACAACGACAACGACAACGACAACGACAACGACAACGACAACGACAACGACAACGACAACGACAACGACAACGACAACGACAACGACAACGACAACGACAACGACAACGACAACGACAACGACAACGACAACGACAACGACAACGACAACGACAACGACAACGACAACGACAACGACAACGACAACGACAACGACAACGACAACGACAACGACAACGACAACGACAACGACAACGACAACGACAACGACAACGACAACGACAACGACAACGACAACGACAACGACAACGACAACGACAACGACAACGACAACGACAACGACAACGACAACGACAACGACAACGACAACGACAACGACAACGACAACGACAACGACAACGACAACGACAACGACAACGACAACGACAACGACAACGACAACGACAACGACAACGACAACGACAACGACAACGACAACGACAACGACAACGACAACGACAACGACAACGACAACGACAACGACAACGACAACGACAACGACAACGACAACGACAACGACAACGACAACGACAACGACAACGACAACGACAACGACAACGACAACGACAACGACAACGACAACGACAACGACAACGACAACGACAACGACAACAACAACGACAACGACAACGACAACGACCTACTAGAAGTATAAAAATATTATACAGGTTTGTTTTTTTAACGTTAGTTTACAGATTCTGTAAGCGTGACAGGCCAGTGTGGGCTGGCAAACAAAGTAACAATTAGAAAAAAAAAAGGCAGGCCAGTGTTGGTGCTCCCCTTCCGTGGGGCCCCGCATTGTCGGAGCGGGGGGCTCAGTAACCGTGCCCTGGTCACCCACGGTGAAGCGAAGAGGGTCCCTGAGGCGGGCCACTCCTTAGACTTTTACTCCCCATGCAAGTTCTAGAGTGTCACCAGTAGGTTGCGGGACCTCGCGCCGGGGGTTTTCGGGGAGGTTTCGCAACTGAGGCGGGCTGCGGTGTGGCTAGGGAGGCACCGCAGCTGAAGGTGTGGGGCCGCGGCAGGAGAGAAGTGTCGGTATTACGGTGCGCCGCTCTTCCTACCTGCCGCGGCCTCGACGGGGTCGCCACCGTTGATGGCGGACGCGGTGGGGCCGCAGTGAGAAGGGAGTGGTAACCAGCAACTACCACTTTCACTATTCTTTGCGGCCGTAGTGGCTGACCCGTCACGGGGGACCTAGGACGTCGGACCGGGGTTGTCCGGCATCCATTGCATTCACGGTCCCCGAGGTGGTTGCAGTGCACCAGGTACACTGCAAGGGGAGTCATCCCCAGAGGAGGAATCTCGCAGGCTAGCCGAGGTGGACGGGGTGGTGCGTTAATGCGAGAAGCGGAACCTCATCCCGCCCTTTCCGGTGAGGAGGCCATCGTGAGGTTTTAGTCGGTAGTGATGCCATTCTGGCATCGAGCCCGACATACCCCACCCATCTCCCCGGGTGTGGTGGGCATGCGCAAATGCATTCCTCACGTTAAAAAGTTACTCTCGCTTTCGGTACGAGCTGCTTAGCGAAACTCAACAAGGAAACTTTATTATTATTAAAAAATATTCCGTCACCACAGTTCAGATTCATTCGACCTCGTACGTTAACATACACCGATAGTGACGCTGTACTCGCGCAGGACGCGCGTGGGCGCCGGACGCGCGTATCGCGCGCCGCAGTGCCCTCCCGGCGCGCCTGCGAGGAGCGCACCACACCATGAGCGTGCGACGCGCGTGGTCGCGCGCGACGGCCGCTGCGCGCGCTCGGCCCCTGTGGGCGCTGGCTGCGCTGCTGGCGCTGGCGGCGAGCTGGCTGCGCGCGCCCGTCAGCCTGGAGCGCACCACGCCGTTCCCCGCTCGGCACCCCGCCGCGCTGGCGCACCTGCTGGCCGACTTCTCCACGCACCCGCACTCGTGAGTACCGGCCGCTCGGGCTCCTCCGCCTCCTCCGTCACCGCTGACGACGCTCCTCACCCGCAGGGCGCACGCGTGGCGTGTGGAGGAGGAGCGCGGCAACTACTCGGAGTGGAGCTACCGCGTGTCGTTCGAGTGCGGCGCGCGCTGCGCGGGCGCGGTCAGCGTGCGCGCGGCGGCGGGCGGCGCGCCGGCGCACGGGCGCGCGCCGCGCCACGCCGTGCGCGCCGAGCTGCGCGCCTGCTGGGCCGCGCCGCCGCTGGGCTGGCCGCGCGCGTGCGAGCAGCTGGAGCTGGCGTGGGAGGCGCGGCCGGCGCCCGCGGGCTGCGAGCTGGCGGAGCGCGCGCGCGCCTGGTGCGCCGTGCCGCGCGTGCTGAGCGGCGCGTGCGCGCGGGACCTGCGCGCGCACCTCGACGCGCACCTGGCCGCGCTGCGCGCGCGCCTCGCCTAGTGCCGGCCGCACTCACCGGGCTCGAAGCGTTTATTAGCGGCTAACCGTGGCTCTAGATATTTCATGAAATAAATCTACAATTATTAACAACCTTTTCTTTGTACAATAGAAACAATTAAATAAACAACAATAAATTCATAACTTAATAAACATACGAAATATATAACAATATACACTTAAACGACTACTAGACCGAGTGTGTCTCGGAGAGCGAGTGTGTCTCGGTGGTAATAACGTCTGCTTTTCAATCAGACGGCCCCTGGTCCGATCCCGGCCCCACACCAATGACTTGTGTTTCAAGTTATGTGTGTATTGGCACTCGCTTTACGGTGAAGGAAAACATCGTGAGGAAACCGGCACGTTTGAGGCGGCGGCATCGCCCGCTATAACCCGCGCAGATAGAGGAGATATCCCGTTGCTAGAGGCAGACCGTCGTCGCTCCTTATGTTGTTTTACGAAATGTAAGCATCGGTTATGGATTTGATGTCTCTGTAGACTTTGAGATCATCAGCGTAAAGTAGGATTTTACAACCATCCATGCACTGCTCTAGATCATTTACCATAATGGAGAATAGTAACGGCCCGAGAGATGAGCCTTGCCTTACGCCAGATCTTGTGTGATATAGATCAAAGTCAAAACACCCAAGACGGAAGATTAAATATCACTTTCTCTGCAGACTGAGTAATACCTAATCAAGCAATATAATTTAATACAAGCAACCCGCCCCGGCTTCGCACAGGCTGTTACACTATTGGATTTTTAGTAAGGATCTCTAATATTTTAAGAAACCATACAGACTATAATCTCAGAGATATTTTAGCTTCCCAACGGCGAAAGGATTTTTCAAATTGGTCCAGTAGTTTCGGAGCCTATTATTCGCGTCAAACAAACTTTTCCTCTAAATTAGTGTACTTAGTATAGAAATAAGTAAGAACTAGCAGCCCGCCCCGGCTTCGCGCGGGCTTTAAAATAATCTAAATCTCATCAAATTAATTGGAAAGAGATATTCTAGATAACATTTTTGTAACTGTCTAGAAAAATGATAAGCTAAGAGATTTCGTAATGCGGCACCTGACATGAAAACTACGCTTTTACTTGTCCAGGCTGGACCGAGTACCTCTACCGCAGCTCACGCCTCCATTAGAGTAGCATACACCGATACCTGTATACAGCTGACGGCGCTGTGGGTGAGCTGCGGCGTCTCCCGCGGGTTCTGGCGGCCGGGGCGGGTGGCGCCACTCATGGTTACAGTTCACACTGCTCCGATCCTCATCATACGGGCAATGGATGGCTATTGCCACCTAATTATGTATTATTTTAGGCATTTTTACTTTTATTACTTAGTTTATTATTTGTTATATGGATCTACGAGGGTGAATCAAAAAATTATTGGAATCAATATTAAAAAATGCGAAGATTTAAATAATAATATTTTATTTTTCTACATAATCTCCCTCCAATGCAATGCATTTAGGATAACGCGTTTCTAACTTCCTTATTCCTTATGAAAAAAAATTATTTTCTTGACTCTCGAAAAAGTCCTCTGCGGCAGCTATAACCGCGTCATTATCGTGGAATTTTGTTCCACGAATTTCCTCTTTTAATTTTGGATGTAAGTGAAAATCACTTGGGGCTAAGTCCGGAGAATATGGTGTGTGGTCAAGGAGATTGAAGCCAGCACAGCGGATTGCGTTGAGCGCAACTTCCGATCGATGAGCAGGAGCGTTATCTTGAAGGAACAACACGCCCAACGACAGTTTTCCACGACGTTTTTCTTTAATCGCTTCTCGCACTTTCGGGATTCAATTTGCATAATAGGGTCCAGTAATCGTCTGGCCTTTTGGCATGTAATCAATAAAAAGGATTCCTTCACTATCCCAGAACACAGAGGCCATAACTTTGCCAGCGGTAGGAGCAACTCGAAATTTCTTAATGGATGGAGAGGATGGTCGTTTCCAAGACATGCTTTGTCTTTTAGTTTCAGGATCAAAATGGTGGACCCACGTTTCATCCATGGTGTCAAGACGACGGCAAAAATTATCCGAATCACGCTGGAACATTTCGAGATTACGCTTGGAAATTTCCAAACGTCGCTTTTAAACGTCGCGTCGGTGATAAAATATCTCAGTTTGAAAAAAATGTCTACGAAGGAAATTTTTTTGAACATTCAGCAGACATGAGGGGGTGATGCTGTACCTTATTCTACGGTTGCGTACTGGGTGGCTGAATTTAAAAGAGGTAGATCAAGCTGTAAAGATGACCCGCGTTTTGGGCGGCCTTCAACCTCCGTTACAGAAGAAAATGTCAAAAAGGTTAAGAATCTGGTTTTGGAAGACAGAAGAATGACAATAAAACATATAGCTGAGATCCTAAAGATATCTTTTGGTAGCGTTCAATCCATTTTAATTGATTCACTGGGGTTCAAAAAAGTGTCTGCAAGATGGGTGCCACGAATGTTAACCGACGAAAACAAAAAGCGACGTTTGGAAATTTCCAAGCGTAATCTCGAAATGTTCCAGCGTGATTCGGATAATTTTTGCCGTCGTCTTGTCACCATGGATGAAACGTGGGTCCACCATTTTGATCCTGAAACTAAAAGACAAAGCATGTCTTGGAAACGATCATCCTCTCCATCCATTAAGAAATTTCGAGTTGCTCCTACAAAGTTATTATCCTGGCAAAGTTATGGCCTCTGTGTTCTGGGATAGTGAAGGAATCCTTTTTATTGATTACATGCCAAAAGGCCAGACGATTACTGGACCCTATTATGCAAATTTAATCCCGAAAGTGCGTGAAGCGATTAAAGAAAAACGTCGTGGAAAACTGTCGTTGGGCGTGTTGTTCCTCCAAGATAACGCTCCTGCTCATCCATCGGAAGTTGCGCTCAACACAATCCGCTGTGCTGGCTTCAATCTCCTTGACCTCCCACCATATTCTCCGGACTTAGCCCCAAGTGATTTTCACTTATTTCCAAAATTAAAAGAGGAAATTCGTGGAACAAAATTTCACGATAATGACGCGGTTATAGCTGCCGTAGAGGACTTTTTCGAGAGTCAAGAAAATATTTTTTTTTCACAAGGAATAAGGAAGTAAGAAACGCGTATCTAAATGCATTGCATTGGAAGGAGATTATGTAGAAAAATAAAATATTATTATTTAAAGCTTTGCATTTTTTAATATTGATTCCAAGAATTTTTTGATTCACCCTCGTATAATATGTAATAATATATCATCAGTTTTTTTTATTTTATTTTTTATTTTGTTATTATAACTTTTTTTATTACAAATTTAGCAATTACCTGAACAGTATTCCCTATAACGGCCATCAGATTTAAAATTATTTTAAAAATCAATAATTGTTAAATCCTGTTATGGAGTGAGAAAGAGTCAATAATTAATTTATAATAATATTGCTAAATTTGTATTTAAAAAAGTTATAATAACAAAATAAAAAATAAAAAAAAATAACAGATGACATATTATTAGTATACACATATAATATAGGTTTAATTAAGAGTACTAAACAATAGTACTCACTTCGGAGCGCTGTAAAACCTAAGCTATTAACTTAATGAAAAAATGATGTAGATAAAAGTTGTTCCCCAAAAAACGATCTACAAAAAAGGTCTGATATAATTTTTTCGTAAAATGATTAAAAAAAAAGTTATATCGAAAAATATAATTTTTTTTCTCGAATTTCTGAAGATTTTCGCTTATAACTTTTTTATATATAGTTTTACGATAAAAAGTTACGGGACCAAAGTTGTAGAGAATTTAATTTGCAACAAAAAATGTCAACAATTTTTTTTTATCAAATAAATAGTTTAAGAGATATATCATAAAAACCGTTTCAACCCCTATTTTCAAGATGGCGGCCGTGGGACAAGGGTGGCGACCCCACAAACTTGGTTTTAGCTTTACATTGACCCCCCCTACACATCAAAAAAATAAAATTGCGTCCTCTAAAAAACGCAACCCCAAATGTAACTTTTCAATGGACTAATAGAGATCAACTATTATTTCATACGTTTCTAGTGGGTAGGATTTCCCTCCTCTGTGGATTATTGAGACGTTCTCGGGTTGTAGACGACCATTAATTTAGCAATAATATGTAAGTAGAGTAGATAATGTTATCAGCAGTAGGCCGGCGGGATGCGACCGCCGCGCGATGCCTCGCACGTTACAAGCTCGCACAATCGAGGTCGGGCAAATGAAACGCACGTTTATCAAAAATATTACATCAAGTTTGTTTTATTATTGGTGAGGTGGATCGTTTCAATCGATTGTTCTGTATCGGCGGCGGCGGCGGCGGCGGCTACCGGCGGCGGCGGCGGCCCTTGCGGTAGCCCTTGCCGAACCAGCCGGGCTGGTCGGGCGGCGCGTCGGGCGCGCCGTCCCCGCAGCACGCGCACAGGTAGCGGCGGCCGCGCGCGCGGCGCCAGGCGCGCGCGTGCAGCGGCGTGAGGCGCGCCGGGCCGTACCACAGGCAGCGGCGCGCGGCGTGCTCGCGCCAGCACCACGCGCACTCGGCCGCCGCGCCCGCGCCCACGATGGTGTGCAGCCCGGGGTACAGCGAGCCGCGGCACAGCAGCACGGCGCGCGCGATGATGGCCGCCGCCAGCGCGCCCGCCGCCGCCTCGCCCGCCTCCTCCTCCTTCAGCTCCTCCTTCAGTTCCTCCTTCAGCTCCTCCTTCACCTCCGCCTTCACCTCCTGCTCGTCGGGCGCGCGCCGCTCGGGCAGGCGCACGCGGCGCAGCTCGGCCGCGATGCGCGCGGGCTCGGGCGCGTGCTCGGCGCGCAGCAGCAGCGTGGCCTCGCCGGCCGCCAGCGCCACGCGGAAGGCGCACAGCGCGGGCGCGGCGGGCGCGGGCGCGGGCGGGGGGCCGCGCAGGCGGTCGGCCAGCCGGCGCAGCGGCAGCTCCTCGTCCGAGTCGGAGGCGGGCGGCGGCGGGCGCAGCACCGTGTGCGCCTCGGGCGGCGCCAGCGGCTCGGCGTGCGCCAGCAGCGGGTCGCGCGCGGGCCGGTAGCGCGGCACGCGCAGGCGCAGGCGCCGCGCCACGGCGCGCATCACGTCGTCGCAGCGCGCGTTGATCTTGAGCGCGGCGGCCGAGTCCTTGGGCGTCCACTGCAGGTTGACGATGTAGAGCGCGGGGCGCGCGTGCGGCGGGCTGCGCATGCGCCACAGGCGCGGGTAGCGCCGCAGCACCTTGAGGCTGGAGCCGAGGCACAGCACGACGTCGGCGCGCGCGGCGTGGCGCAGCGCGCCGGCCCAGTTGAGCGGCCAGGCGGCGCGGCCGCGCTCGCCGAAGTGCACGATGGAGTCGGCGAGCTCGGCGCCGCACGCGTGGCACAGGCGGCGCGTGCCGTGGCGGTGGCGCGCCGTGCGCGCGGTGGTGTCGAAGGCGCGCAGGTAGACGGCGCGGCAGACGGCGCAGCGCTCGGCGAACATGTCGCCGTGCAGCTCGGCCAGCGCGCGGCGCGGCGTGCCGGCGCGCACGTGCAGCCCGTCGCAGTTCTGCGACACGAGGAACTTGAGCGTGCCGCGCGCGCACAGCGCCGCCAGCGCCATGTGCGTGAAGGTGGGCGTGGCGCGCGCCGCGTCCACGCGCGGGGCCGCCTCGCCGCGCGCCAGCCGCGTCCACACGCCGCGCGGCCCGCGGTAGTCGGGGATGTCGGCCGCCGTGCTGATGCCGGCGCCCGTGTACACCTGCCACATGTATACCTCGTTCACTAAATGTATCAAACTATAAACCGGTGTCAATTTTATTTGGCCTAGGTAAATTGTTTGTATCGCTAGGACAACGTGTCCCAGCTACTGGATTGTAATCAATATAGTTTTTTGGCTCCAAGGTCTAATTCAACTAAGCTACTTAGCTATGTACAGTAGAAACTCGATTAACCAGAATATTTGCTGTTGTAAGGCATTCGGATAATCGAAAGTATGAAAAAAAGCTGGAAAAAAAATCCGATGAGAAACCGGTGTGGTTGGGGTGATATGCCAGTTCTGTCCGACATGTTCATGCTTGCAAAAATATGACTTTGGGCAATTGGTCTGTAGTCCAGATAATCACGAATCCATATAACTGAGGGTCGGATAATTGAGTTTCTACTGTATATGATATTTTGGAGGTTCTGCAAAAGGGTGGGGAGGTACATGCAATTTATATATACGAGGGTGAATCAAAAAGTTCTTAGAAGTGCATATATATGAAACCTTTTTGGATCAAGTTCGATATTAAAATTAAAGAGTGTCTATCACACTATATTTATGCAGACTGTCACTTGTTTTTGTCAGTTCGTTCGCATGTAATAAATTTTTTTGTGCAACGAGTTGCTAAAAAGTTAAAATTATGGATAAAAGTGAGTTACGTGCGGTGATAAAATATCTCAGTTTGAAAAAAATGTCTACGAAGGAAATTTTTTTGGACAATCAGCAGACATTAAGGGGTGATGCTGTACCTATTCTACGGTTGCGTACTGGGTGGCTGAATTTAAAAGAGGTAGATCAAGCTGTAAAGATGACCCGCGTTCTGGGCGGCCTTCAACCTCCGTTACAGAAGAAAATGTCAAAAAGGTTGAGAATCTGGTTTTGGAAGACAGAAGAATGACTATAAAACATATAGCTGAGATCCTAAAAATATCTTTTGGTAGCGTTCAATCCATTTTAATTGATTCACTGGGGTTCAAAAAAGTGTCTGCAAGATGGGTGCCACGAATGTTAACCGACGAAAACAAAAAGCGACGTTTGGAAATTTCCAAGCGTAATCTTGAAATGTTCCAGCGTGATTCGGATAATTTTTGCCGTCGTCTTGTCACCATGGATGAAACGTGGGTCCACCATTTTGATCCTGAAACTAAAAGACAAAGCATGTCTTGGAAACGACCATCCTCTCCATCCATTAAGAAATTTCGAGTTGCTCCTACCGCTGGCAAAGTTATGGCCTCTGTGTTCTGGGATAGTGAAGGAATCCTTTTTATTGATTACATGCCAAAAGGCCAGACGATTACTGGACCCTATTATGCAAATTTAATCCCGAAAGTGCGTGAAGCGACTAAAGAAAAACGTCGTGGAAAACTGTCGTTGGGCGTGTTGCTCCTTCAAGATAACGCTCCTGCTCATCGATCGGAAGTTGCGCTCAACGCAATCCGCTGTGCTGGCTTCAATCTCCTTGACCACCCACCATATTCGCCGGACTTAGCCCCAAGTGATTTTCACTTATTTCCAAAATTAAAATAGGAAATTCGTGGAACAAAATTTCACGATAATGACGCGGTTATAGCTGCCGTAGAGGACTTTTTCGAGAGTCAAGAAAATATTTTTTTTTCACAAGGAATAAGGAAGTAAGAAACGCGTATCTAAATGCATTGCATTGGAGGGAGATTATGTAGAAAAAATAAAATATTATTATATAAATCTTTGCATTTTTTAATATTGATTCCAAGAATTTTTTGATTCACCCTCGTAAGTAGATCATGATTTGCTTTTGACTAAATTATATACATAGCTCACTTCATATTTGAGTAACCTATAATTAAGTACAGGTTTAGTAACAATAAATACACAATTAGTGGTAGCTAAAGGCTATATAGCTCAGTTGCATCTCATGTCCCATCTGGAGTACCCCAAGGATCACACCTTGGTCCATTATTATTTATAGCTTACATTAATGATCTATCTGGCCTCCTTAAATCTAATGTAAAGTTAGATCTTAAAATATATAGTTTTAAATAATCTGAATTATTCTGTGAATTTAATTAAATTGATTCATTTAATTAAAAAATGTCATGTCACTTAATACAACTAACTAAATGTTTCTACATAAGTTTTACACATATAGAAACATTAAGTGGTAGCATTTTAGAATATTGTAGTGTGGTTTGGAGTGTGAGCTACGAGGCTCACTCTGTAGGTATGTCTCCAGTTGGTTCATGAGAGAGAAGCAGTTCATGTAGCATTTAGCCTTTATGGATAACAAATGCAAAGAGTTGCACTCATATGAATCACGATGGAGTAATGTCGCTTTCAAAGCATCGAATCATGGCAGATCTTATAACTCTCTCTCTATGTATTATAATTTTTTACGAATTTATATACATACTAGCATATTGTTGGATATTATACTGACAGAAACACACCAGTTTAGGCATGCTTCATGGACTTATCCATAAGGCCTTTGATTTATCAACAATGAACAGATACACCATGATAGTAAAAAAAAAACAATGTGAAGTTCCTTCTACTAAAAATATTTTTTTTTTAATTTATTTGATTTAAAGGCGAGCAGCATTATGCTGATGTGCCTATATCACACTGAGTTGAAATTTATTTTTTAACAGTTCACATAATGTCCACTGTTCAATATCAATGTTTAAAGTTCACTAGTGCACTAATAGTGCATTAATGTAACTTATTGTATTATTATAATTAATTTTATTTTATGACATTTAATATTTGTATTGGATGACCAAAATTTTATGTGTTTTTATTTATTTTCTGTATGGACCTTGTCTGGAATAAATGATGATTTGATTTGATAATTAAAATGTTCACCGATGAAATGAGCGGATCTCATGAATTCTTCCTACAGTTAAATATGGCTACCTATTTAACAGCACTACCGCACCCGATATGGGGGCAAGCTTACAATGGTCTTACTATTTGGGGCTGCAAAAGTAGGGATTGACCGTGTATGAGTAGCCTCTTCAAGCACGGACAGCTGTAACGTCTCAAGCACGGTGGGGTAGTAAGGTGGTGCCAACCACGTGGGCCGGCACTACACTCACTACCCACACTTGAGGGGAGATATCTTACTGAGCGAGCCAACAAGTGTCTGCATCTATTGACCAATTATGGGATGTGCTTCTCACATAGTGGCTGTTAATTTGAACCCATCGCGATGCAACTCTCTATACTACCTCTCAATAGATGATCTCTCACAAGATAAGCGAGGTCTGCCTCTTGTAAACACGACGTGGATATCGATCGAATAGCCTGAGTATCGAGCCGAGAGGAGGGAGACACTCACGACCAGGTGCTTGGCGTTCCGCAGCGCGCGCGCCAGGCGGCGGCACTTGTCGCGCAGCACGGCCGGGCTGTCCTCCACCTCCTGCGCGCGCTCGGCGGCCCGCAGCGCGCGCCGCCGCCGCTCGGCCGCCGCCGCGCGCCGCGCCGGGGACGCGCTGGCGGCGCGCACCGCCGGCGCCGCGGCCGCCGCGCCGCCCCGCGGCCGCAGCTCGCGCCCCGCCATGGCCGGCGCTACGCCCGCCGCCCGCTCCGGGCCCGAGCACCGCCACCCTTCACCATCTCTCGCGCTGCTCGCTCCGATCGTGCCGATTTCCGGGGATATCTTGTCTGCGCCGCCCGTTACCCCTTCCGAACGACGACGATAAACTACGAAAAGTCAGAGCTTCCGTTTTGGATATGGACTTAGAGCTCTTTATATTAAAATTATTCATCGAATCGAAAAATAATAGCACGCAAACAGCAAATCAAGCAAAGCACCATAAACCACAGACTAATAAATAATATTTTTTGCTAGCTTATTTTTTTAACCCTTGTGACTTAGCACCAGCATCATTTAATCTTATTATACTAGGTATACAGGAATATACATTAAAATTATAATAACATTTACTTAATATATAATATTATGTATATTGCATAAAATAAAGATCCTGGCCACCAAAAATGTTGTCGGGAGTTTTCTACATTTTCAATTTTTACTTGTGACTATTAAGTACGCGTTCTGACAATTACAATTCAAATATTTTTTTTTTATTGCTGAGTATGTACAAAGTTATTGGAATTTATATAAAGCAACATGTACCCTGTAATCGTGTGAAGTTAGGGTGTTGATATATAATTCAAATCTTACAAACGAACTTAATTACAACTTATTAAATTACTAACACTATTTTAAATTATTATTTATAAACTTTGTAACAACTAACTTTTTTCCTCAAACTTCAGCCGCTATCTATTTAGTGCCTGAGTTTATTGTGAGGACACTACTGTTTAAACAAAAAAGTATTATTATTTATCATAAGGGCAGCCGCGGGTAATATCTAGTAGCTTTTTATAGGCCTCTCGAACATTAAAGTCGGTTAAAAACCACAGATTTGTAACTTTGGAAGTCTGTGTTAAAAACAGCATGTCAATGTTTAGCGTATTTTCTCAGAATTTTATAATTAACTTTTGAAGTCAAATATTATCTCAAAAACCATGCATTAAAGCTCATTTTGTTATTGAATAATTTCGAAATGTGGTCATTCAATATATCGATTGGCGCTACTTTCTTACTTTCATGCTAAAATTGGTAATTTTTGTGGATGGATAAAATAGGCATGCCAGCAAGTCTAGCCCGGATATTGGACAACTTCTCGTTCTTGTTACTTTTATATAAATCTTTTATTTTAATGCTGCGTTTAAAGCAACATTTTTTTTTATCTTTACAACAGAGCAAAAATATTTTGTATATTCCTTTTTTGATCGCCTCCGAATCAAACCAAATCTCGAGTATTTATCGTCGTTTTACAGGGAAACCGCTGGGAATAGCGGGATAAAATGTCTACGATAAACGTCGAATGAAAATATTTTAAAAGTAACATATACAGTAACATGTACCACCCTGTAATAAAATAACATTTTTCTATTTATTTTTTATTTACCTATAATTTCATCCAAATGCTGTTAAATTTCCTATGACGCCAAAAACGTGGCACGCTTTTTTATTAAATACACAACTTTGTACGAATTTTCTTTCTACGTTTCTATGATTAAAAATGTACAAAGATAATCAGGGATATACGTAGAAAGAGAAAAATCTGGGGATTAACAAGTTCCTATCCAAACACACACACTGTCACTGCTGATCCGATGTGAAATCTACGGTTGTCAAAGTCATGAAACTATAGTATTTTGACAATAGTTTGTCGTTGACATTGACATTTCTTTTCAGTTTCTATTGTAGAAGAGACAGGTAGTGAATTTGTTGAAATATTTTGAAATTCCAAAATCTGAATAAATCCCCAATAACAATTAATTTTTTCACCTTATTAAGTTGTCAGTGCTTATTTCATTTTGCGTAGATCGTCCGCAAACGTATATTTTCGTGACTAATAAATATTTGTTTATTTCAGTGCGACACCTCGTATTCTCTTCTTACCATGGTAAGTTTCCTCAATCTCTAAAGGCAACGAAAACAACACGGTTCTTCTCTGTTCTCAATTGTAAATGAGCTACTTACATGTTTCGGTGTAAGTTTTAGTAATCTGAGCGTGTATGGCCGGTGTTAAAGTTTGTTTTGGTTTGTTTCAGCCGCGTGAAATCAAAGATATCAAAGATTTCCTGCTCAAGGCGCGCAGGAAAGACGCGAAATGTAAGTATGGATTCCAAATATTTATAAGTTTATTCGCACTAAGTGATTGTGAAACCGGCGCCCTGGCAAGTAATGTAGTAACACAACAGTCGTACGCATGCAGTGTCTGCGCAGATGGTGGATAGGTAGCTAAGTTCCAATGAAGTAAATAGCTAAGTTATGATGAGAAGGAGGAAGTGTAGCGGAGCCAGTGTGAGCATAGCGCTGGAGAGGTGCTGGAGAGCATATCTTGATGAAGGTTTTGTTGCAGCTGTGAAGATAAAGAAGAATGCCGAGAATGTAAAGTTCAAGGTGCGGTGCTCGCGCTTCCTCTACACGCTGGTCATCACCGACAAGGAGAAGGCGGAGAAGCTCAAGCAGAGCTTACCCCCAGGTGTGTAGCCCTGGCTTGTAGCACCACGCACCCACTCGTAAACATTGCTGGAAGGCTAGCTGCTTTTTCTGTCATATTGCCTATTCCATATTAATATGTTAAGGTAAATGTGGATAGTGCGGTTATTATGTACAATTCCCGGGAACTATGAATAATTGCCACCCAGTGCTAGTGGTTTATTCAGCTAGTAGTTTATTTAAATGAAATCAATTCTAGTCTTAATTATAGTATAATTTATGAAAAACATCAGTCAAACAATAACACTCTTAAAACATCAAGAAACCCTTCTGTTTGGTAAAGCAATATATTCTTATGAATTGTTAAGTACTTGTGTTTTCTTGCATTTGCAGCGATATGAATTGCAAGTCATTTTCCTAAGCTGATATCAAGTCTTACCAGGGTAGTGCAGGAGTTTTATATAATTACTGGTAAATGTGGATAATTCACTACATTTACCATGGGCGTTGGTAATTATTTATAATAACCGGTGATTGTAGATAATTACCGATTGCTTAGATTTACCATAACATATACATTATTATTATAAGCTTTCATCATATTATCACAAATGATCTGAAATCACTAATAGATGATATTATTAGAATAGAGTGGACTAGGAAACAGGATAGTAGTTAACATTCATATATCTATATACTCAATGTTTGTAACATTTGGACACCCTCATATACATAGATATAGATAGACCTTCTAAATATTAGCAAAAAAATATTTATTAAATTTAAAAATAAATTACAATTAGAAAGAGGAGGATAATGAAGAGAGAACCCATACGTCAATAGTGTTACCATAGTTATAGATAATGGTACAGAACCCTTCATGTGCTATCCCGAGCTGCACTTCCTTAAAACTATGACACTTACAAAACTGTGAGCAGATGTAACCGGTCCTCTGACAGGAAAGCAAGCATTTTGTGTTGTTGCTTGAGTGGTTTGGTGTTGGTGAGTCCCCACTGCTGAGCACAGTGGCCCCTCCCGTGTACATACACTCGATATACACATGCTCCTTTATTTGTTTCAGGTCTTCAGGTCAAGGAAGTGAAGTGATGTGACTTAGTATTAAATAAAAGCTAAAAAATCCAAGTATGTGGTATCATTTAATGAAGTGAGCAAACCCCACACGCGCGCCCCTACCTAGCGACTCCTGCCGGGAGCCCGGCCCGCACACCATGAGTGGCTGTATACAGTGCAGCGCCCAACATAAACATGTCACAGGCTGACAACTGAAAAGACCAGTGGTTACCGTAACTCTCATGCCATATGAAGCATTCTGTATCCGGACACTACACCTACATACAATACTGTTACTTCTTAACGCTCAATGGCTGAAGTTAGGTACGGATATATGTTACACATTACAGCATTGAGCTGATATGGCGAGCGGGTACGCTTGAGGCTCTTCTGTGTTATCTTGTGTACTTCCACAGATAGTCCACAGTGATTTGTTTAATGTTGTTGCCTCGGCGGGGACATGCAGGTCACAAAGCAGTTCCTGAATTAAATGTATAGCTCAGTTACATGTGATACTCTTCTGTGTTTCCTAAACTTTGGAATATGCTTATTCCTGCTTGAAACGATGCCCGCATATAGCTGATAGTTCCTTCAGCGCTATACGCGGGCATCGTTGAAGGTGAAGGTTCTCTTTCCCCAATGAAATCAAAAATTAATAGTTTCCATAAAAAATAAAATTGGCCTATATTTACTATTTCTCCTAATTTACGAGAACCAGAATAATCAAATGTATCATAAGACCTACACAAAATTAAGGTAAGATTTCACAATATTATTATGATTGATAGAATTCACACTTTAAGAACACTTATATGGTCCATTTTTAATTTGTGAAATAATCACAAGTTATGTATTTACTCACAAATAAAAAATAAATATTTAGGGGGGTTACGATTTTTTTTTGCTCGATCTTTATAGCAACATTTGTTAGACACTAAACATTCACGTGATATTTTCATTACTTATGTATTTAATTTAAAAAGTAACAAGCGTGTTTCTGGCCTCTACCTGTTGCCATTATTGATAAATACCATTGAGAAGAAATACGGACGAGAAGTATGGATATGATTGTAAGAAGTAGCGGAAGGAGAGGTAGACCAAAGAAGACGTGGATGAATTGTGTGAAGGAGGATATGAATGAGAAGGGAGTGAATGTGGAGATGACGGCTGATAGAGTGGCGTGGAAGAGAAAAACAGGCTGTGCCGACCCCACCTAGTGGGAAATGGTAAAGGAGAAGAAGAAGACCATTGAGAAGAAATACGTTCATATATATATTTTTTGTAATAGGGCCCCGTTTTTAGCTTTCAAGCACGGAACCCTAAATCGGTGTAATTGAAAACCTCATTTTGTGAAGTCTTAAAAATCGGTTCATCCGTTCGGGAGCTCCGATGCCATATAGAGGCAGGTCTAACTTATAACACCTCGTCGTTTCTGCGTCGCGGGTTCATAATACGTGTTTACATGATCGCACGTCCTTTTAGTGTACAATGTGTGCGGCGAGCGGAGCCGCCGCCTCCAGGAGCAGCTACCTGCTACCGGTGAGCTCCCTCAAATACAAGTATGGAGCCGGATATCTCTCCGGAGACGGCCGTCCATAGGTCGTGCATTGTAGCTAGCACTGGTCGTAAGCGCCGGAACCCGTGCGACTCAGAACGAGCCCTCTGATTGGTAGCGGGCGGTGGCGACACAGAACCTGCCTACATACCTCATTATATTACCGCACAAACAGACACTTGGCTATGACTTACGAGTGCTCTACCGACTCTAGTGTCCTGTCAACTCTCCGAACTCAGTTTGTGATCCGAGGGTCGTGATAACTCGTGTCCTCTCACTCGCATAACTAAACGAGTGAGCGAGAGAAAGCGAACCTTCAAATATTTTTTTTTAAATCGAGTTACCTATATTATTATGCGCTACGATAGTTTCATGGGGCTATGCCATAGCTCGATGGGCATAGCTCATAGGGCCTAAACATAGAAAATGTCTACTCTACCGTGGACCTAACGATATCTAAGGAATCAAAGTGAACAAAGAAAAATAGAGATTTCGTTCAAAAATCTACTGCCCACATACGGCCATAGGTTTGGGAACGAATTTTGTAAACTTAATATAAACATGTATTTAGTATGTTAATCGTTTTGGGTTCTTAAAATAAAGACAGTTGAATAATTTATTCCACTGAATTAAATATATTTCGGTCGTTAAATGTATAATAATATTTAATAATCGTCTCTTCCGTTGACAAATCTACGATTCGTCGAAAAATCTGTTATCGAATAGAATGGCCGCCTGTCAGCTGTGAAGCACTCGGTTCAGTGAAGAGCTGTCAAATCGAACGGTGAATAGCGAATCGGGAGCGGTAGTGACAATATTTAGTAGTAAATATGTGTTTGAATAGGCGGCATCGGCGACCTACGTAGTGAGCGCGCCCGGCGCACGGTTCGCGCGAGGGAGCAGCGGCGCGGCGACATGTCGGGCTCCAGGGACAAGTCGCTGCAGGACAAGTTGAAAGAATTCTTCAAGAAGGGCGCAGTGGGTGAGTGTGCGTCGCGGCGGGCGGGCGGGCCGGGGCGGGCGGCGGGCGCGGCTGACGAGCGTGGTGTTGCAGCGCCGCGCAGCGAGCTGCTGCTGACGGCGGAGATGGAGCGCGAGCTGGCGGGGGACGCGCCGCTGCCGCGCCGCCTGCGCGCCGCCAGGGACCTCGCCGACAAGCTGCTCGTGGCGCGCCTGGAGGAGGTATCCTACCACTTGTCTGTTTACACTGTACTGATAGCAGAGGCGCGCTCCACTGTCTCGTAGTGTGCTCCACACACTGGAGCATACAACCAGTGGGATCTGCAGCTCTGCTTCAGCATGGGACTGGATACTATTTAGAAGTCCTGCCCCTATGAAATATTTTGTATATAACAGTAGGCAAATTAATAATTTATTTGATTTATAGATGAGCAGCGTTATGCTGATGTGCCTATATCACATTGACTTGTAATTTTATTGAACAAAAGAGAAGTAAGTAAGTAACAAGTTCAATACTAGTCTAGTTTCTACTCGAGGTGATGTGAAGGCAAAATCTTGAATTTACTGTTTTTTCGCTATACATCATAAACTGTAAGAATAAAAAAATACCTTTTTTTATTTAGTTCACAAACAGATTTAAGTATAAATTTTCATAACAAACCTAAAACTATTTATAGTTTATATAAATCCTTAACAGTGAACCTAGTTTATTTATCAACATATTTTATGACTATCTACCTTACCTAATACACAAAACAAATATAAAGTTTATACCTAAAAATATATGTTTTGAATGGTTGGTACAGTGGCCGGCAAACAACTTGAGCCAAAGTCGATGTAGAGGGGGTAAGTTTGCGCATGTACACTTCCGACATATTTTATTAGTCATTGTTGAAACATTAATAAATAAATATTGTGAAACATTATTCATAAAATATTTACCTATATACAAAATATATTTATTTTACATCATGAAATTATTTATTTATTTATTTGATTTATAGGCGGGCAGCAAAATGCTGATATGCCTATATCACACTGAGTTGAAATTAAATTTTTAACAGTTCATAAAATGTCCATTGTTCCATGTCAATGTTTTAAGTCCACTGGTGCACTGATCACAGGTTAACAAAAGATTTTTTTTGTTTTCTGCAGCCAGCTATCAAGCCGGTTTTTAAAGCTGTTCACTGACGTAGCACTGACCACTTCCTCAGGCAACTTGTTCCAATTATGAACCACTCTGTTGCTGAGTATATGATGCCCCATATTAGTCTTAGCAGGATCACGCTGGATCTCTATCTATTCTATATCTATTCTACATCAAAACAATTACAATTTAATCTTGAGGAAGTAACGACGTGGTCACTCTTGATATATTCTGCTTCAATATCTTTGACTTTTTGGCTTAATTTATTCCATTCTTGTGCGCCTATTAAGGACACCTTTTATTTTACTAACTCCATGACTCTTTGAACATTCCAGTTCACATTTCTCAGATCTCAGATCTTGTCTCTTCAGAACTGTGTTATATTATCGCTGCATAGTCCTAAAAGTTTAAAGTAGGTAGAAACACAATATAGGTAACAAAAAACAAAGTAACAATAATATAATTTAATATACAAACGTTAACAACAAAACTTCTAATCTCGAAATAGCCTACTAACACTGTACGCAAGTGTAGTGTGATGCTAGCGGGACGTACGCGCGGCGCGGGGGACAGCGGCAAACTGATCGGCCAATCGCGGGGTCGAGTGCCAACAGAGTGCCCCCGCGCACCTCTCATACCACCATAGTCCATTGAAAAGTTACATTTGGGGTTGGGTTTCTTAGAGGACACAATTTTATTTTTATGATGTGTAGGGGGGGGTAAGTGTAAAGCTAAAATCAAGTTTGTGGGGTCGCCACCCTTGTCCCACAGCCGCCATCTTGAAAATAGGGGGTTGAAACGGTTTTTACGATATATCTCTTAAACTATTTGTCTGATAAAAAAGTTGGTTAACAATTTTTGTGGCAAATTAAATTCTCTATAACTTTGGTCAAGCAACTTTTTGTCGTAAAACTATAAATAAAAAAGTTATAAGAGAAAATGTTCAGAAATTTGAGCGAAAAAACGATATCAGACCATTTTTGTAGATTGTTTTTCAAGTAACAACTTTTATAAGCAACATTTTTTCACTAAGTCAATAGCTAAGGTTTTACAGCGCTCCGAAGTGAGTACTGTTTTTCAGTACTCTTAACTATACATATTTTATATGTGGGTACTAATAATGTGTCATCAGTTATTTATTTATTTTGTTATTATAATTCTTTTGATTACTTATTGACTCTTTTCCTCGCCACCTACGAGGTGGTGGTTTTTGCGTGGTGTCCCCAATAGGCCTAATCCACAGTGATTTTATAAATTTGAACTACTCCATCCTTGGTCTTTTCGATGGACCAGGCTGCAACTCAGCATCTGATCAGTTTTCTGAATCAAATATCAGTGGGAGAATAAAATACATCCGCACATAGAGAAATATGTAGCTCAACCAAAATATATAAGTTGAACGACAACTTCAACACAATATTCTCAGCTATTCGTACAGTAAGAGAGGTAAGAAATAATGATAATAATAATAACAGCTATTCTTCTGTTCCCTAATGGTCGCTTGGGTATTTTCTATCTGGACAGCATTCTCAGGTAACAATGGCCGTCACATTTAAAATTATTTTAAAAATCAATAATTTAAATATTCTGTAAAGGAGTGGAAAAGAGTCAATAATTAATTATCAATTACATTGCAAAATTACTAATTCAAATATTAATAGTACCCACGTATAAAATATGTATAGTTAAGAGTACTGAAAAACAGTACTCACTTCGGAGCGCTGTTTCAACCCCTATTTTCAAGATGGCGGCCGTGGGACAAGGGTGGCGACCCCACAAACTTGATTTTAGCTTTACCCTTACCCCCTCCCTACACATCAAAAAAATTTAAAAACGCAAGGTTAGGCCTAAAAAATGTAACATTTCAATGAACTACCAAGGATACCTTAAAATCGTCTACTGCACACTCAAGGTCATGGCTCAAGATGTTTGCCGCCACTGGACCTAATTTATTACTAGTATTAACTCTAAATTACAGTAAATATATATTTTGGCTTACATGCACATATTGTAAAAAAGGAAAACTTGCATGTAAATATTTTATTTATCTTCGATTTCATTGAGGAAAGAGAACCTTCATGAGTGATGGAAATTTTGGTATTACGGAAAGTGTGGGATTGGCGAGAAACAAAACACACATCCTACTAGCCTTACTTGTGATGCCCGCAGTCTGCTCCCTGAAGTCTAACTGCGAGTCCACTACAACACACAAATCTCGTATGGAATGTACTTCCTGCAAATGTACCTTTTTAATGTTATAATTGGCGGGAAAAGACTTACGTTTACGTGTAAACTTGATGAAAAATCATTTGGCAGCGTTTAGTCGCATCTTGTTGTTATCACACCACAAGCTAACTCGATCAATATCGGATTGAAGGTCAACATGTTGTCGACTCCCGATATGTGTGTACGGCTCGAGGTCGTCCGATGTAACTGTGTGCGAGTGTGTGCGACAGGGCGGCGCGGAGCGCGTGTGGCGGCTGGCGCGCGAGCTGCTGGCGGAGGGCGGCGCGGAGGCGCGGCACGCGGCGCTGGCGCTGCTGCGCGCGCTGGCCGAGGGCCAGGCGGAGTGGCTGGGCGCCATGCGCTCCGTGCTGCTGCGCTACCTGCGCGACTCGCACGCGCGCGCCGCGCCCGCCGACGCCGCGCCGCGCTTCCGCCTGCTGCACGCGCTCACCAACAACGGCAAGGACATCTCCTGCCTCGAGGACCAGGTACCGCGCGCTGTCCCCCCCCCCGCCTGCCGTGCGCCGCGCGCGCTCGCCTACAGCAGTGCTGTGTGCAGATCGGGGAGTTCCTGCTGGAGTGGGTGCGCGGCGTGGACGGCCCCGGCCTGCTGGTGGACTTGCTGCAGCTCATCACCAACGTGGTCAAGTTCAACGCCACCTACCTGGATGAACACATCGTGCACGGGATCGTGCTGTGCGTACTCTGCTATTACTGGGATATTTAGCTTGTAGCGCTTTGCAAGTATTGCTGTGACGATAATCCTACTAATAATATAAAGGCGAAAGTTTGTAAGTAAGGATGTATGGATGTTTGTTACTCTTTCACGTAAAAACTACTGAATGGATTTGAATGAAACTTTACCACAATATAGCTTATACATCAGAATAACACATAGGCTATAGCTTATACATCAGAATAACACATAGGCTACAATTTTTGAGGTTTTTAATGTGAGGTCGTAAAAAAAACACATTTTTTGCGCTTACATTGCAAACGCTGACTGAATCCTACAAGATAGATCAAAACAATTTACTACAGTATTGTACAACTTAAAAAGGTCTACAAAAACGTCCGTGATGGTATATGTTTATCTCTTAGGAATAACCCACAATAACCATTTTTTATCCTTTACTTTGTACGAGAAATAATGGCTTATTTACGAAGCGATTTTAAGCAATACAGTATTAATCTTTATCCAATTAAGTATCTTAAATACATTGTGCATTTAATAAAGATCAATATGGCTTTTTACAGCATGTAAATTAAATAAATATTTTCGAAGATATCACAGATTTAAAATGCAGAGTCATAGCAATTTCGGCGGTAATAAATACCGGAGCGGGGTAGGTGCGGTGGGGAAGAAGTGGCTCATCGCTGAGTGCGCGACCCGAACGCGGGCAGACGGGTGAGGGCAGACTTCGTTGACGGTTGTGTCCGTTTTGCTAATTTTCAAGACACAAGCGATTTGATAAAAACGTATGGTCGCCTACTTTAAGTAATATAGGCCTAAGGTTAGTTATTGCCAGGTTTCTTTTTGGTTAGGAGTAACATGTACAAAAAGATACTTCATTTTTACGAATTACTTCATTGATAATTCAATTACTATATAGATAGGTTACTTACAGTTAATTATAACAAATTATATCAGCAATAAATTATAATTGCGACTATAATTTGAGATTTAAACTATCCTATCTCTCAAGTTGGATCGAACTGCACATGGTGTGCTAATTTTATTATAATCGGTTAAGTGGTTTAGGAGTCCATTGAGGACAAACATTGTGACACGAGATTATATAAATTAAGATAACATTATTAATATTATATGTATGTTTTTTATTATTTGTACACTACGTCCTTCTTTAGTCGTTTATAAATTCCTTTCCATCCAAAGGTTGCCTGGAAGAGATCGCTTTAAGCGATAAGGCCGCCAATTGTGGTACACTAATTTTAAGTTAATTGTCTTTTACTGTGCCTTTTTTATTTATGTGTCCAATAAAGAATTATAAAATTTCCATGACACAATGTTAGTTACCGTACTCCTCCGAAACGGCTTGACCGATTTTTACCAAATTTCATATGCGTATTCAATAGGTCTGAGAATCTTCTACTATATATTTTTAAGGCAAAACAACGTTTGCCGGGTCAGCTAGTTAAAGATAAAGCTATCAGTGCGGAGCGCCCTCGCCTTATGCTCGCCACTGGCGTGCCTAGCTCCACAATGTTTGAAATATCTATAATTATGCCGAAATTGTTTTCGTATTTTTTTTATTAAATAGCAATTTGAGAATAGTTCGTTACGCGGGCGGCAACGCGGGATTTAGCTAATAATGGTATTTTAAAAACAACTAGTAGTTTGTAGCGTGTGTTGACACGAGCGTCGCAGACTAC
This sequence comes from Mellilla xanthometata, assembly GCA_035578125.1. NCBI lineage: Eukaryota > Metazoa > Arthropoda > Insecta > Lepidoptera > Geometridae > Mellilla > Mellilla xanthometata. The sequence continues at coordinate 14,562,990 of JAPUBQ010000011.1, read as the reverse complement.
GAGGCTTGCTTTCTTGCGAGCTTCTCATGTTTTCATACTTATAATACTCAACGGAAAGGGATGTACCCGAGCCCCTTGATATTCCTGCTAAATATACTCTTATTAAAGAAATTGATGGGTGCTAAAATCAAATACTTGGTACTGTTATAAAATTAATAAATAAAAACAACAAATTTATTTTATAGACAGACAGTGGACGCTTTCCTGTTTTTACATTTTAGGAACCGTAAAAGTTAGGTCATACTTAGAAACTAACTTTTAGGGTTCCAAGCCAAGAGGTACCCTTTTCCTAAGACTTTGCTGTTCAACAACAAATGCTAAAACAGTTGAAACCGCTCTCAAAAGACAAGTGGCGGGATATCGCCGCCTCCCCGCGGGGCACCACTCCGCGCCCACTAACATTCTACAGCTCACAATACTCCGCACCTCACAACCCAAAGTGTTACAATACAGTAACTGTCAGTATAGTTGAAAGTTTTTTTTTGTTTTAGAACTTCTTTACAGCCTTAGGTTCTGTTTAGGTCTGTTATAACTAATATTCTTAGTGCTTAATGTTAGTCGAGCTATCACTGGGCTGTATCTCCTTTTTTTTAAATATCTATTGTAGAGGAAGTGAAGCTAACATACAAAACAAGTGGTGATCACTTCGATAAAGTAAATTTATTGGCATATTATTAATATTGATAGTGTAATATTGGTATGATGTGGGTGTGTGCAGGGTCGCGTGCGAGGCGTGCGGGTACCGCGCGGAGGGCGGCGGCGTGGCGGCGGCGCTGGCGCTGCTGGAGGCCGTGGTGTCGTACTCGCTGCTGCCGCGCGCCGCGCTGCCCGCGCTCGTGGCCGCGCTGGCGCGCCTCGTCAACCAGGAGCCGCACTGCCAGCCCAGCTGGAAGCTCATGCGCGACATCGTGGGCGCCGACATCGGCCACGCCGCGCTGCTGGAGCTGGTGGACATCCTGCGCGCCGCGCGCCCCGCGGGCGAGGAGCCCGACGCGGGCCTGCTGCGCGGCGCCGTGTTCTTCATCAACATGACGCTGTGGGGGCCCCGCCGGGTGCCCACGCTCAAGGTGTCCTTCCTCGCGGTGCTGCCGGCCTTCCTCAAGGTGAGTCCGCCTCGCTCCGGCGGCTCGCGCCCGCCGCGCCGCCTGACCGAGCGCGCGTGCGCAGGCGCTGGAGAGCGGCCGGCCCGTCGTCACGTACGAGGTGCTGGCGGGCGTGGCCAGCTGCGTGGCGCGCGCGCCGCACGAGCTGTGCGAGCCCGCCTGGGACGTCGTGCTGCGCATCCTGCACGAGGTCGTGCGCCAGGACCGTGAGTACCGCGCCCCGCCCCCGCGCCCCGCCCCGCGCGGGCCTGCAGCCGGCCGTGTGCTTGCAGAGAGCTTCTCGCCGCCCGTGAGCAAGATCCACGAGCGGCTGCACGCGCTCATCTCGTCGCTGGAGCAGCTGGCGGAGGAGGGGCGGTGGGCGGGCGACGAGGCCGCGCTGCTGGCGCTGGTGGAGGCGTGCGGCGGCGCGCGGCCCGAGGCGTCCGCCGCGCGCCTCGTGCGCCTGCGCGCCGCCGCGCTGCACCACGCCGGCCCCGACTGGGTGGCGGCGGCGCTGGCGCTGCACGAGCGCTACCTGCGCCTGGAGCCGCGCCGCGAGCTGCGCCTGCTCACGCTGCACCACCTGCTGGAGTTCATCCGGCGGCACAGGTAGGGCGCGCGCCGCCGCCGCCCGCGCGCGCCGCCCGCGCTCACCGCCCGCTGTGCAGGTACGTGTACGGCTCGGAGCTGCTGGAGCTGGTGGCCGTGCCGGTGCTGTCGGCGTGCGCGCTGGACGCGGACGCGGCGCTGCGCGCGGCCGCCGCGCGCGCCTGCGCCGACCTGGCCTGCGACATCGCGGCCGACGCCGCCACCGACCTCATCGACCTGCTCGAGAAGGTACGCCTCGCTCGGCGCCGCCGGCTCGCTCGTCTCTCGCGTGTCGATGATTGGTTGACGTCCGGAGCAGATCCTGAACCGGCCGTTCGAGATGTACGTGACGGAGGCGCCGGTGGCGGCGGCGGGCGAGGCGGAGGGCGGCGGCGCGGAGCTGGCGCTGGCGGCGGCGGGGCTGCTGCGCGTGCTGCACGAGCGGCTGCTGGCGCCGCCGGCCGCGCTGCCGGCGCGCTGCCTGCTGGTGCTGCTGGAGCACCTGGAGCAGCACTACAAGCGGCCGCCGCCGCACCACCACCCGCCCGAGATCCGCGCCACGATCCTGGACGCGGTGTTCGCGCTGCGCACCAACTCGTACAACTGCATCGGGTTCTGCTACGACGCGGCGGGCGCGGCGGTGAGCGGGCCGGCGTCGCTGCGCCTGCGGCCGCTGTGCTCGCCCTTCCTGCTGGCCGAGCCGGCGGCGGCGCGCGGGCAGGCGGCGGGCGCGGCGCGCGAGCCGCCGCCCGGCGCCTGCGTGCTGCCGGCCGGCCGCGCGGCGCGCGCGCTCACGGCGGCGCTGACGCGCGAGGCCGACTGGCCCGTGCTGGCCGGCGTGCTGCGCGCGCTGCCCGTCATGCTGCAGGCGCGCGCGCTGGCGCTGGGCCGGCGCGCGCACGAGCTGGACCTGCTGGCGTCCACGCTGTGCTCCATGGTGTCGGACCGCAGCCTCAACTACCCCGAGTGCCTGCGCGGCGCGCGCCCGCTCGCGTCCGAGTTCCACGGCGCCGCGCTGCCGGCGCTGGCGGCGCTGGCGCCCTACCACGCCTTCCTGGAGCCGCAGACGCAGCAGCGCATCGTGCGCTGCCTGCTCAAGTACGGCATGGTGCTGCGCTCGCCCACGCCCTACATCTCGGCGCTCACCATCTTCTGCCTGGAGACGCGCGACACCATGGTGCGCATGCTGCCCGAGGTGCTGCTGGACCTGTCCAAGATCTCCGACACGCAGTCCATCGCCGGGCCCATGCTCGAGTTCCTGTCCAGTGAGTGCGCGCGCGGGGCGGGCTCCCCCCGGGGGTGGGGGAGCGCGGCCCTGACCGAGTGTCCTCCCGCAGCGCTGACGAGGCTGCCCAAGGTGTTCGCGTCGTTCGTGGAGGACCAGTACATGTCGGTGTTCGCCATCCTGCTGCCGTACACCAACCCGTCGCGCTACAACCACTACGTGGTGTCGCTGGCGCACCACGTGATCGCCGCCTGGTTCCTCAAGTGCCGGCTGCAGTACCGCCGCAACTTCGTGCGCTTCATCATCCACGTGAGTGTCCGCCCGCCCCCGCGCCCCGCGCCCCCGCCCGCCCCGCTACATGTCGCGTGTGTCGCAGGGCCTGCACAACTACATCATCATGCCGTTCGAGGAGAAGCTGCAGTACAAGTCCAACTTCCCGGCCGCCAACGAGGACTCCTCCAACCGCCAGCGCAGCTCCAGCCTGGTGAGCGCTCGCGTCCAGCCGCCGCTGCGCTCGCAGCGCGCGCGATGTGGAGACATGTTAACGTTGTGCCGCAGGGGTCGCGGGCGGTGTCGCGCGCGCCGGTGCGCGGCGGCGGCTCGGGCGGCGCCTCGGCCTCGGCCGCCTTCCACGTGGAGCTCACCGAGACGTGCGTGGACCTCCTGGCGCGCTACACCTCCACGCCGTGCAGCGTGCGCCCCACCAGGTATACTTGCGCGCGGAGCGTCACCTCCCCGCCGTGCGGTCACCGAGCGTGACGTGACATGTGACATGTTGACAGGAGCGACACGGCGGAGTTCCTGTTCGCGGGCGGGCAGTCCATGACGTGGCTGGTGGGGCACAAGCTGGTCACCATCACCACGTCGGGCTGCCACCAGAACTCGCTGAAGCAGGGGCTGTGCGACAGGTACGCCGTCTACTGCGCGCAGCCTTCAGCATTACATTTGTCAATTACATTTCTTCATAAGGAAAATCAATTTTATTTAATCAATGTATGTACAGCTAGGTGTAGAGCGGCCGTAATGCCGAGCGAGCCCGCGCTGCTGTCAGTGTGTATAGTGTGTGGACGTTAGCTTTTTTTGACTGAAACTGTACATAATATTGACCTCCGTGGTAGTGGTCGGGCCACCGCTCTCCACGGCCCACTTGTAATGTGCGACTATTGAACACTCTCGATACGGGTCGGCGGCCGCTCGTGTTGTAGATGCGCCGCGCTGTGCCGCGCGCACGCCGAGAGCGCCGCCAGCCCGCTGCAGCCGCCCGCCGCCGCCGCCGCCGCCGCCGCCGCCCCGCACGACGGCCTGCCGCCGCACCGCGTGAGTACCACCACCTGGATCCTAACTTATTCTATTATAATTAAAATGTTCACAAATTAAATGACTGGCGAGTTACGAACTTATAAATATATACTTACTGTATGCTATGTATTGGAATATTTTTCCCTCATAGCCTCAGCGAGCATGCTATAACGACCGCCTTACCGTACCCGCCTCGACGAAGTAAATACTATGCAATAGTTATCGCAGGCGAAGCCGCGGGTACTAGCTACTACGATAAGACAATATATTTTTACATTATTAATCTTTATGTAGGGAAGCGAACAAAGTTTAAATAATGCCAAAATTCATTATAACTTTCTCATCGAAGTACACTTTGGATAAAACGCAGAGTGCGAGAGGGGGGACTCGCTGAACTTCCATTCAAACTCATTTTTAAATGTAATGTTTATGTTTATGAATTATAATTTGTGTATACAATATATATGCATATCGTGAAGCAGCTCGATGTGTGTGTATCGCGGCTTGTGTGTGTGCAGGCGGCGGGGGAGGACGCCGAGGAGGAGGAGGAGGCGCCGCTCCCCGCGGAGGTCAAGCGGTCAGTCCACTCTCCTATACTATATATACTGTACACGCTGACTGGGAACTAACGTGTGTGTGTGTGCAGCTACAGCAAGCACTCGCTGCAGCACTCGCGCAGCATCGACGGCGGCTCCGCGGGCGCCGAGCTGCGGCCCTCCAGCGCGCACTCCTCCAGGTACTCCTCCACCTTACTGCCGATACTATTCTTGTGTTCACTCTCTATGCACCTTCACTAACGAGGATAAACTTGACATTTAGAAAGCCCCGCCGACAGCTTATTGTGGCGGTCATCCTGGAAATGAAATGAATGTTAGTCGTTCTAGTGGAGCCCGCGATACTCTATTCATTCATTTAATTTTTTTCACATAGGAATATATAACGACAGTTATAAGACACTTGTAAAAAGTCAACATCTAAATTACATTAGAAAGAATATGTATAAGAATATTTACAAAAGTAAATATTATAGATAACATAATTGTCATGTGTCCAAAAAAAAATTATTACATTACAAAATTTCAATTCAATAAATTAAATAAACAAGTCAAAATATTACCAATAAAATAAACTTAACATTAATTGTAGGTACAAATTTCCACCATGTCCTCACACCATGCTTTTACATCTTTGAGAAACTCACAAACCGAATAATAAGCTTTTTTATATAAGATGTTCTTTATAATAATTTTAAATTTAATACAGTTGAGATTTCTTATAGAGTCAGGAAGAATATTTATAAATTGAATATTATTAATTTTGAAAGAATTTAAGATTTTTGATAATCGAGTTTTCGGCACAATGTATTTTACATTTCTCCGACCAGAAAAGTGAGCAGTACGTTGAACATAGTGAGGCATATGTTTTTAGCATACAATAAGCAGGCATAAATGTATTGACATAACATTGTCACAATGTTGATAGTTTTAAAATGTTCCCTAAGAGAATCTCTAGATTTAAGATTATACATTGTCCTAATGGCTCTCTTCTGGAGTACAAAAATAGATTTACTGTTCGCCGTATTACCCCAAAGTAGAATTCCATACGAAATTAGAGAATGGAAATAACTAAAGCAAACAAGTCTAGCTGTTTGAACGTCAGAGTTTCCTTTAATTTTTCGAACCGCATACGCTGCTGAGCTTAACTGCTTTGCCAGATTTTCTATGTGTGAGCCCAATTGTAGTTTAGAATCTAAAGTAAAACCCAAGAATTTTGTTTCATTTGTGAAAGGTATTAAATCATTATTTAGTTTTATAGGATTCGTTGTTTTATTAGGGACTAGTGTACAATTTATGCAGTTCGTTTTTAGTGCATTCAAAGCTAAATTATTAGAACTAAACCATTTATAAACGTATTCTAAATGGTTTAGTTCTAATAATTTAGCGTACGTGTTTCATTTATATCAGTTACAGGGTTTACAGTTTTTCTTTTGACTTTAAATAGGAGTGAAGTATCATCGGCAAATGGCTTTGGTATGCTTGCTGGCGAAAAACGGCGAGAATAGAACCCTGTGGGACGCGAATACCAACCGTCTTAGCATCAGAAAGTTCACCATTAATATCCACCTGCAAAGTTCTCGAGGAAAGATAAGAATTCAGTAGCCTAAGTGCTCTCACCGGCTCTCACCCCATAGTGTTTAAGTTTATCAAGTAGAATACTGTGTTGTACGCAATCGAAGGACTTAGAGAGATCACAGAACATACTTATCATGTCTTGTGAACCCTCCCAAGCCTCATACATGTTTTCCACAAAGGTTGTAACAGCATCAGTGGTTGAACAACCTTTGGAAAATCCGAATTGCTCGTCATAAAGGAGACCATTACAGTTAAAGAAAGAACTTAGTTGCAAGAAGATTAATTTTTCGAAAACTTTACTAAAATTGGCAGTATTGAAATAGGACGGTAATTCCCCGCTTCCTTATGGTTGCCACTCTTAAACAGTGGTCAAACATTTCATCATATCAGGAAATACATTATAAACCAAAGAATTATTAAATATGTCAACTAGGTGAGGTGCAAGAATATTAATTATATTAGATGCAATTTTAACTGATATTCCGGAGATATCGTCTGAAAGCTTTGGCTTCATGGATTTAAAGATTTTAATAATAGTTCCGGCAGTCAATGCGTGAAAACTTAATGCAATAGATTGCAATTAACGTCTAATTAAAATTAATTTTGAGTCTCGAGACATGTGTCCCGGCACCGTGCACGCGGTGCGCGGGACACGTGCACACCGAGTGAGCGGAGGGTGACGGCGCGTGTCGTGTTGCAGGCAGAACTCGGCCGAGAGCGGCAAGGCGGAGCCGGACGCGCTCGGACAGCGCCTCGACAACATCTCCAGAGACGCCGTGAGTGCACGCACACACACACACACACACACACACACACACACACACACATCTGCCGTCACTGTGTGCGGCGATGCGACACATACACTTAAAGTTTTGAAATGACAAAAGACCTCGATCAGAATTAATGGATTAAAGAAACGTAGCTCAAATATTTTGAAAAGAATAGGATAATGACAGTGATTTCAATTTATATGTTGTAACAGAAAATAATAACTTAACAATTGGCCAAGTGCGAGTCGGGCTCGCGCCGTATTCCCGATATGGAACTCGCGGACTCACAATAACATGTGTAAAGAGTAATCATTTCAAGTTTAATAAATATGAATTGAAAGGTATTATTTTGTGTAGTATTGATGTATATGTGTACGCATAGTGAGTGGAGCGGCTGTCCCGCAGGATGGCGGCGAGGAGGCGGGCTGGTCGCGCGTGGGCGCGCTGGCGGCGGGCGGCGCGTGTCCCTGCTGGTGCGCCGCCTGGGCCGAGGTGCTCGTGCGCTCGCCCGCCGGCGACGTGTGCTGGCTCATGCGCATGCAGAACCAGGTCGGTGCGCGCTCCGAGCGCCCTCGCCTCGCGCCCGGGCCCCGCCACTGAGAGTCACGCGTTGCAGATGAGCTGGGACTACCTGCTGGAGTCGGCGCTGGCGGACGTGGCGGCGCTGCTGAACCCGTGCGCCGCGCCCGAGCCGGCCGCCGCGACCAGCGCGCGCGCCGCGCCCGAGAGGCCGGCGGCGGCGCTGCACAAGTCCAGCTCGGACTCGGTGGTGGCGGGGCGCGCCGCCGCGCCGCCGCACCCGCCGCCGCACCCGCTCAGGTACCTTGCGATCGACTAAACTATATTTTTATCTTCAGTCACAGAAGGAACATCTTTAATATAGATAGATAAGAAACAAAAGCGGACCGAGAACCTTGTGGGACGCCTAATTGCAGCGGGCTCAGTTCAGATCTACCAGCCATTTATTTCAGTAACTTAAATCCTATCACTCAAGTACGATCTTTACAAATCCCTTATGCCAAAATGTTCCTGCTTGGCCACTAAAATATATTTGAAACACAATCAAATCTTAGAGCATTTTATCTATCTACAACTTGGTTCCTTCAAGACGAGCGTATTACATGTTAGAGCACAGTAAAGCTTAACATCAAGCGACCTGCGGTCAAACGTAAGCCTGTTCATCATAAACAGTCTCGGCTTGCCAGCAGCCGTGCTGTGGATGGTGCTGTCCAACGTTGACCGCCTCACAAAGCCCGAACACTTACTACTGCCTTTATATTGGGTTACAGCTTACTCCAATCGTTTTTTTAAAAAAATGTAAACTTCTCAACTCGAATTAAAACCTCGCATATAAAAGTAAGCTATTGCGTAACATGACGCAGTTACGTTCTATTTATATTGGTGCTGTCAAAAAGAACATGAACGGTTAGCCGGGCTATAATGCAACATTTATATTTTCGATGGTGTCTTTACTACACTTAAGACTACTTCTGTTCTACTATTTATGGGTAGTCGCGTGCGCCAGCCAGATAGGCCAGGAGAGCAAGAGAAGTTAGTGTAAATGTAGTAAGGCCTCCCTGAGAAGGCGGTGCGTGTTGCAGCGCGGGCGGCGCGGGCGGCACGAGCGGCACGGAGCGCGGCGGCACGGAGCGCGGCGGCACGGAGCGCGGCGGCACGCAGCCCATCAACATCCCGGGCTCGCCGCAGCGGCAGAGCTCCTCCTCCACCACGGACGATGACGACATGCTGCTCATACTGCCCGAGGTGCGCACTCTCGCTACCCGCTATTTGCTATTTCTATGCCAGGACGCTATTCTTTAGCCATTCCGATACCTTCGTGAGTCCTCCGTTGGCTAGATATTGTACTTGGTCCCGGCTGTTTCCGCTCACCGAGATCACTGTGGGTACGATGTCACATCATTTATTGATGTAGGTGAGGAACAGTGTAGGGCTTAATATACTCCCCTGCCGAGCCGATTGCTGTGTATTTTTCGATGCTGGACACGTTTTTAACACGTATTATATCTTTTCGATCTGATAAGTGGCCGTGGAACCGGTTCGAGGCAGTTCCTCGTAAGCCAATAGCTGCCAGTTTAACCGGTACTATCGGAATGGAGACTATATCGAAAGCTTTGGCGAAGTGAGAAATACTCTCATTGTCCAACTTTTCTTTAATCTGCTCGGTCCCACCGAGTGCGTCTTCACTTCACCCGTTCAGGAAACCATATTGACTTGTTTCAATTGAATGATCCAGTTTCTGAGCTCATTTAACAAATTGCTGTAAGGGGCTCTCACTTTTAACTGAGTGTGCGTTTGATAAGAATGTAATATTCGCAAGTGACGTGTGTGTGTGTGTGTGTGTGTGTGGCGCAGTAGTGCAGGCTGAGCGCGTTACAGGGCAAGTCGCGGCACCCGGTGCGGCGCTCCAACTCCTCGCCGGAGATGTCGTCGTCGTGGAAGCTGAGCGCGCCGCCGGAGCCGGCGCCGGAGCCGCTGCACATGATCCTGCTGCCGAGCTGCGAGCCGGCGCCCGCGCCCGCGCCCGCCGCGCACGCCAAGAAGCCCGCCAAGAAGGCCGACATGCGCGTCTCGTGCGAGGCCATCCCCGAGGAGATGTCCGGCACCAGCCCGCTGCAGCACCCCCAGCACCACCTGCAGACCTTCAAGTCGGACCCCGGTGAGTCCCGCGCGGCGCGCCGAGCGTAGCGCCCCGAGTGTACGCAGTGGTCGTGATGAGTGACGGTGTCGGCAGGCTCGGCGCCGGCGGCGGAGCGCGCGCCCGCGCAGCCCGCCGCGCCCGCGCAGCCCGCCGAGGAGCGCCGCCACCACCAGCTGCAGAAGGTGAGTCTGGCGCTGCGGCGCGGGAAGTGTTGTCGCACCCGGGTGTAACGCGAGGTTGTGTGCAGACGGCGTCGGACGGCACGGTGGGCGCGGGCGGCGCGGGCGCTCGGCGCGCGGCGCGCGACGACCTGCCGCCGCTGGCGCGCTCCAAGCGCTCCAACACCATCTCCGTCATGAGCCCCACCAGGCGGCACAGGTGACGTGCCCAATCCTATTTCTATAAATAAAATGCTTTGTTTTCATAAAATATACATACATGTTCGTAGCGATGTAGGGACGCCGTTTTGAAGTCATCTTGGTAAAAATGGTTCACTAAAATGTTCATATATGGCGTTTTGACATCATTTTATTTTTTCCTACAGCTTCGTTTCTTTCTTCATGAAATAATATGAAGTAAGTTGTAGCGTGAAGTTTCTTTACGCTCGTTAGATTTTCTTTTTATGTCAGTCAGTTGTAGTACGAGTAGGTTTACTGTTTTGTGAATTTATAATGAAAGACAAAAATATAACTCGGTCATTTATGAATGGATATTAATTTTAAAGAATAAATGAGTATAAGAAATGTCCACGCAGCAGGGCGGCGGCGGGCGGCGCTGGCGCGGCGGGTGGCGCGGGCGGGGCGGGCGGCGGCGTGACGCCCTCGTTCGTGTTCCTGCAGCTGTACCACAACATGAGCACGTACCCCATGACGCCGCCCGCGCCGGGCGAGGCCAGCGGCATGCTGAACCCGCTGGCGGAGCGGCCGCTGCGCGTGCTGGGCGACACGCACGAGCGCACGCTCAAGAGCCTGGACCTGCTGCCGCCCGTGGAGACGTACAAGGTGGGCGTGCTGTACGTGGGCCGGGGCCAGGCCGACAACGAGACGCTCATCCTGCGCAACGCGCACGGCTCCGTGCGCTACCTGGACTTCCTGGGCGGGCTGGGCTCGCTGGTGCCGCTGGACGGCGCGCGCCGCGAGGGGCTGTTCCTCAACCTGGAGGCGGGCGGGCGCGACGGCGCCTACACGTACGTGTGGCGCGACGACACCATGCAGGTGCAGTTCCACGTGGCCACCGCCATGCCCACGCTGCCCGCCGACCCGCACTGCAACGAGAAGCGCAAGCACATCGGGAACGACTTCGTCTCCATCGTGTACAACGACTCCGGCGAGGACTTCAACATCCACACCATCAAGGGCCAGCTCAACTTCTGCATCGTGGTGGTGGAGCCGGCCGAGCACGGGCTCAACCGCGTGCTGCTCAAGACCAAGGAGGAGCGCATCCGCGGCGAGTTCCTGGCGCACGTGGCGCCGCACACCGTGTCGGACGCCAACGTGGCGCTGCTGGCGCGCCAGACGGCGCTGCACGCGGCGCTGGCGGCGCACATCGCGCAGTCGCTGCGCGCGGGCGGCGCGCCCTACGCCTCCAACTCGCTGGAGCGCCTGCGCGCCATCAAGCGCCTGCGCCGCCGCCTGGAGGCCGAGCGCGCCGCGCGCGCCGCGCGGGACCCCAAGCCCTACGCGCCGCAGCCCGCGCTCGCCATGCGCGTCGCCATCGACGACTTCAACGACTACACCTAGCCTGGAGCCCGCTCGCTGCGATCATACATTGAGATGTGATAGTAGCGTACGACATGTATAATATATTATAACGTATTGTATGGTGAGGAGTGGGCGAGCTTGTACAGGACGCTTCGCTTCCCGAGACACGCGCCTGGCGGCACACACACACACACACACACACACACACGCGCGCTCCGGGATATCGATAGTGTGAGTAGTCCGCAGCTTTACTATGTTCATTTCTCTTATCCAATATGAACTGAGTAAATGTAAGCGTTAATATTAAGTACGTCAGTGAGCGCTCCGCCCTGGGGCCATTTCTTGTTGAAATATATTTTATGTAGCAATTTATTTCCTGACGAAAGATTTTGTAATCAAATAAATAATGGCTATTATTCGTGTGTTTTACTCAAATATATCTATTAAACAACAAAGTAAGCCCGAGCTGTCCCGGCGCGCGGCATGTCGCTCTGAACTAGCCCACACCTGCCTCGGGAAGAACTGGTTGCTACATTCTTTGTGGGTACTCGGAATCCTACGGGAGCCGCAATAACCACGTAATGTTACATGCTTCAGTTAATATAAAATCCTCTATCATTCTGTTCCAAGTCAACACTTGGTATGTTCTCCGTACTGGGCCAATAACAACAGTAAGTTAGGCTAGAGCAGAGGCTACTTTAGACCCTAACAATGGCCTAGAGGGGCTTCATCCGGCTGATACCATGGGTCTGATGGCCTGAAGCTGGAGACATTACGGCTGTGAGCTTTAGTACAAGGAGCTATTAAGCCAAGTCAGACTGTACTGTATGTTACCTAGTTCATACGCGATTATTATAATTACTACCTCGGTAGTTAAACTTTTCAATATGCAAGTTTATTGGAAAAGTTTTTATATGAAAGGAAAAAGATCAGAATACCCGACATGGATTATGTCGAGTAGCGACGCTGTCAGCCTGACACTCGTTAACTGCATCAGTACAGGTTAAGTCTGTGGGAACGGGATTTGTGGGTCTAAACTTCTGCAGGAGTGTTGATCTGAGATGCTGGCCGGCGTGCTGTGCTGCTGGCTGACGGTGACGCTGGCGGAGCTGCACGCGGGGACTCCCCCCGACTGCTCGCCGCGACACAACGCCACGTGAGCCTCCACACTCTCCTAAGAGCCCCCTCACACACACATACAGTATTGCTCCTGAGAGCCCCCTCACACACACATACAGTATTGCTCCTGAGAGCCCCCTCACACACACATACAGTATTGCTCCTGAGAGCCCCCTCACACACACATACAGTATTGCTCCTGAGAGCCCCCTCACACACACATACAGTATTGCTCCTGAGAGCCCCCTCACACACACATACAGTATTGCTCCTGAGAGCCCCCTCACACACACATACAGTATTGCTCCTGAGAGCCCCCTCACACACACATACAGTATTGCTCCAGACCACTGGAATGTGTCTACTACACTCCTTCCCTTCAAGTACTTGTTAGCATGGGCCTTTATACATCTTTATCAGATGATTTAAGCAGTGTCTGTCAGGTGAGCACTTTTGCTGATGGCTGAACAACCCTACCCGGGAGCTGCGACCGCGACCACACCAGTTGTACAAAATAATGTTGCACTAAACTTGGTCACACCTGCCTTAAGACGGACTTGTTGCTAGATTACGCAAGTTACATTTTAATGCAACCGGTGTGGTCGCGGCAAGTACTTGACAAATCATCAATTGTTTCTATTTCAGTATGGATCAGTACTCGTTGGAAGAACAGAAGTTTTTGCAGAAAGTGTTGTCACACGAGAGGAAGTGCCACCCCCCGTTGAATGAATGGCCGGAGCTGATGTTCCTGGTGGCGGTGGTCTCGCCGGGGGTGCTGTTCTTTGTGGTGTTCCTGGTGGTGATCGCCAACACGGCGTCGCCCCTCAAGGTGCCATATGCTAACACTAAGGAAGGTGTGGTTTCTCCGTGGATGTTACATGAAATTGATGTGCAGATTGCTAAGAGTTACCCCACTTATGGTCAAGTTTGAATTATACTATATATCTATTCCTAGAATGTGATCGTCATTTGCAGCATTGAGTTAGCTCATAGGTCCTACGTTAGATGGACAAAATAATAGAAATGAGGTACAACAACGAATATATATTTAGTAAAGGAGCGAAATCAGGTACACTATTGTGCGGGCGCGTTGTCGGCGTCCAGCCGCCGCTTCCACACCTTGTGCTTCCCGCGCAGCTCGCGCAGGCGGCGCATCTCCTCCTTGAAGTCCTGGTGCTCGTCGCGGAAGAGGCCGTACTCGCGCAGCTGCAGCATGAGGCGGCCGGTCTCCACGTGCCGCGGGTAGTACTCCGTGACGCGCCGGTCCGAGTGCAGCGGCTGCGCGGAGAACATCGCGACCACCTTCATGGACTTGTCGTTGGTGGCCGCAGCCACCTCCCCGAAGATGCGGTTCGATAGCCGCTTCATGCGCCGCGCGTAGGTTGTAGACGCTTTCATCAGCTGAGCGTACTTCACGTAATTTGTAGCCATGCTCGGTGTCCCAGATCTGATCGACGAAATAGGTTATGTAGGGAATTCAGTGTGAATCGCAGATACCTATTGGTATACACCTATGAGCGCAATAACTAATTTACTAATTCTTGAATTTTCTGAGGTCTAAGCGCAGCAAAATTTGTTTTGTTTACTTTCAAATTTATATAAGCGCTTTTTTTTATTCATACACTAGTAGGCAATACACTATTTTTATTTGCCATTACGTACTGTGTACCTATTTTGTCATACATTAAAAGTATTTTATACATGTCCACAGATTACTACTTTATTTTAAAAGTTAATACATAATTAAAAATTCTTTGAATGTATAGAGCGTACCTATTTCAGATGTCCTCATAAATATGGAGTAAAAAATGCTTAAAAATTTTCGTTTGTTGTATGGGAGCACACCTTAATATTGATTTATATATTCTGTAAACAATTTATGTGTTTATCAGCTATTGTTATCAGCTTTATAGCTAAACGATTTTTGAGGATTGAGCCTGGTGACTGAGAACAGCGGAGGCTTAGTAATAGGGTTCCGTTTTTACCTCCTAGGTACGGAACCCTAAAAAACATCATCAAAAATATATAATAGTGATTTTGTCAGTGTCAGGAGCAGTATTAGGTCATTTTGTCTTTTCACTTCTCATCGCGTAGAAAGAGAAAATACTTATCGTAAATCTGTACCTCGTCGTCTTCGTATCTTCTCTTTCTTCGACTTCTCGTCATAAATCTCTTCTATATCTGTGATCTATACACGTCCTCTTTCTACGTATATAGTATATACGGGTACACAGATAGGTACAGCTGTTTATACGGTTTTATAGTTTGTTTCAGTGTAATTGCTCTATGATTCTATGCTGGCATTAAATCTAAACAAATCAATATTTCTAACAATAACCACTAACGTTCCTCGGTTTGTAATTACTTATAAAACAGGTTTATAAAGTTATCTATGCGCTCCCACATATTATTCTTTATTAAAATGGTTTTTATTGCTGCAATATTTGTGGTATTGGTGATATTCCTCATAGCCATTAAACATGAATTTCAAGAGGTCGGAGCGATCGACAGAGTGGGGGTAATGGTGAGTGCCTATCTCTATAACCCACTTATAGGAGCCGTAAGCATCATAGCAATGTATGTATATCACACCGGCCTTTTATTCATTAGTAAGAACTGCCTCTCTGGAAACTTTACTTCTTTATATGGGATCTATAATTAATTTCTGTGTCCGAAGAGGAGTGTCTCAAACTGTTTGAATGTATAGGCCAAGCAAGTTGACAAGCAGATGTCCAACATAATGAAAATGGACAAAAATGTAAAGGCTCAGCTGAAGATGTTCCGCTCCCCGGTGCACGGCTAGCCGCCACGCAAGTGTTTGTAAAGTATTGAGCATACATGTATAATGATGATTATTTGTTGTAATAAAATAAAACAGTTAATAATGTATGTATTGTATTTATTTCATATAGGTACTTGTTCAAATGTTAAATTGCATGCTAATATAGGAAAGTATAAGTTAAAGTAGATTCCTAAATGAGAAAGCAACTGATCAGCACCAACTTAGAGAGCATATTTTAATGAAACCTGTCATCAGATCACTTGTTCAGTATTACCTACCAGCCGGCCACCCACTTTACTCCCACATCAAGAGAAGTCTATGTGTTAGTCTACGGTCTAAAATATATTTCATTGAAATCAGTTCAGCCATTTTAGCGTAAAGAAGTAACAAATATACACAAACTTTTACATTTATATTACTGTATTCTTAAATTATGAAAACTGCATTCAACTCTGTTGAGTAGTTTCGAAGTAACAATGTACCAGACAGAGAGACACTATAATTGTTTTTAGTTTCTGGGAATCTTCTTTAATTGTGCCCCATCAGCTATTTGAAAAAATATTTAATGTGCAGACACTCGATTTTTACTGTCTTAATATATTATGTATACATGTAATTTTTGAAATCCTAAAGTGGTGTTATTTATAATGATCCTAGTTAAAGGCAGAGTGTTTGTAAGTGTTGGCCCGCAGGGAGCGGGGAGGTTACTTGTCGTTGTCGAGAGCGAGGCAGCGGTCTCCCTCGAGCACGTGGTGCGGCGCGCACCGCCAGGGGTCGGCCGTGCGGCGCTGCCAGCGCGCCAGGCGAGCCGCCAGCGCGCGCTCCACCGCGCGCAGCGCCGGCTTGCCGTGCAGGTTGCGGCTCTCGGCGGGGTCGGCGCGCACGTCGTACAGCTCCCACTCCGCGCGCCAGTAGTACTGCCGCAGCGTCTTGTACCACGGCAGCGGCTGCGAGCCGCGCGTGCGGTTCAGGATATCCTGCCACATACACCTCATTGTTACTCGGCCGACTGTTTCCCTGCCATTCTCTACGAAACACGGGGAAAAAACATGTTTATCGTATGAGAATTCCTCATATATAGGTATGTGTTATATTAATCTACAAACTGTCGTTATAAAGATCCAGAAAAAATGACGTTTGTTGAGTGAGAGCCCCCTTCAATATTCATGTAATAATGTGTTTAGTGTGTACTTATTTGTTTTAAAGCGGCAACAGAAACGTACACCAGCTGTAAAAATTTCAACTCTCTAGGTAGCGGCTGGCCGAGTCTCAAAAAAGCCATTCGCAATGGATACCATTTATAGTTACAGTAGGAATTACTTTTTTGTCTCCACCGATACACAAATATCATTCTGTATGGCGAGTCAGAGGTCGCACCGTAATCTGCATACGGAAGGCCCTGAGCGCGAGGTGCCAGCCCAAATATCTATAATAATGGTAGGGAAACTGTAACATATGTAAGTCGGCACCGGAGTGCGCAGACCTGGAAGGTGGGCGACACGTAGAGGTCCTGGTCGACGGGGAAGGGCGCGCCGGAGTTGAGGTTGTGTATGAGCTTGTAGCGGCGCGAGCGCACCGCGCGCATGGGGTAGTACATCGTCACCTCGTGGTGCGTCTGCGACGCGAACACCGCGTCCTGCGGCGCCGGCGCCGGCTCTGCGCACAACACGACGCTAGTCTGCAAGCTCGTCTCTCACAATATATAGGAAATAACATCACGTTAACTAGCTGGGAGTGGTTACAATTGCCAGTGGTTTAAACACCGGGTTTTGAGAGCTGTATACCGCTTTCATTATGAAAACGAGTATTCGATTGTTCTCAGCAGATCGACTGTCATATAATAAAGCAAATTATCTTCATTGCTTCAACATACATATAAGTACATCGATTAATATTATTTAAATTGTAAGTATAATCGAGCCGTGCTTAGAGAAGTACGAGTAGCAGCATATCAAGTAGCACGGCACAAGTGATGACTAGTGCCGCCAGTGGCTTGCTCCTCGCGGCTGCCGATCGTAATATTCCACTCGACTCGCACAGCTCTAGCTCTCTTCCGGAACACTTCCCGCGCACTGCGCTACGCACTTCCATATTATATAAAATAAAATCTATCGGAATAAAATCTGTCGGAAAGCTTGAATTTCTTTCTATAGGTAAACTCTATTTTTTTAGTTCTATAGGTAAACTTAATTTTTCAGTAGATTACTTAATCCGGAATCACAGAAATGATGGCGAACACGCGTAATCTAAAACCCCGACACCGCGTTGAACTTTATAGTACGA
Source organism: Mellilla xanthometata (assembly GCA_035578125.1). NCBI lineage: Eukaryota > Metazoa > Arthropoda > Insecta > Lepidoptera > Geometridae > Mellilla > Mellilla xanthometata. The sequence goes on along the minus strand of JAPUBQ010000011.1, from coordinate 14,545,348 downwards.
TCAGAGCGTCGCGCCGAGACACAGAACACGAGGCGGCTTCGCTCGCACTCGCACGGTACGCACCTTTCTCCAGGATGGGCAACAAGCTCTTGGGGTCGTCCTGCGTGCGGTCGGCGGCGGCGCGCGGGCTGGCGGCGGCGAACCAGTCCAGCAGCGTGGGCGCGATGTCCAGCAGGCTGACGAGCGCGCCGGAGGCCTGGCCGCGGCGCGCGCCGGGCGCGGGGGACGCCACGAGCAGCGGCACGCGCAGCCCCGCCTCGTACAGGTTGGTGCGCGCCGCCGGGAACGGGATGCCGTTGTCGGACGCGAACACCACCAGCGTGTCGGCCTCGTGCCCCGCCGCGCGCACCTCGCGCAGCACCAGCGCCACGCCTGCACACCACACCCTCACTTTTTTTTTAACGTGAAAAAATGCATTTACGCATGCCCACCACACCCGGGGAGGTGGGTGGGGTATGTCGGGCTCGATGCCTGAGGGGCATCACTACCGACTAAAACCTCACGATGGCCTCCTCACCGGAAAGGGCGGGGTGAGGTTCCGCTTCTCGCATTAACCCACCACCCCGCCCACCTCGGATAACCTGAGAGCCTCCTCCTCAAAGGATGACTCCCCTTGCAGTGCACGTAGTGCACCGCAATCACCTCGGAGGCCGTGAGTGCAATGGACGCCGGACAACCCCGGTCCGACGTCCTAGGTCCCCCGTGACGGGTCAGGTCTGTGGCCCCGTCACATGCCACTACGGCCGCAGAGAATAGGGAAAGTGGTAGTTGCTGGTTACCACTCCCTTCTCCCTGCGGCCCCACCGCGTCCGCCATCAACGGTGGCGACCCCGTCGAGGCCGCGGCAGGTAGGAAGAGCGGCGCACCGTAATACCGACACTTCTCTCCTGCCGCGGCCTCACACCTTCAGCTGAAGGAGAGGCACCATAAGAAGAAGTGCTTTGCAAATACAATAATTTGATTTCATTTTTTTATACCACCGGTGGGTAAAACTCTATCTCTGCCTGCACTGTCCGTGCTGTCTGACTGACTGGTTGTGTCTGGGAGCGAGCTTTGTGAATCTTCTGAGAGCACCAGTTTCCCTTGTTGCCACCTACTCCCTTGAAACTACTTCCTCGACTTGAAATTCCTAACACCAGAAACACTTAAAGCTTTCTCTTTTAAACGCGGACCTAAATGTATCCTATTTTAACTCTTTATAGTAGAAGAGCCCGTGAAGATCGTCCTTCACCGATCTGATAACCAGATGAGACGTATTTTTTATTAAATATTTTTTATAAACAAATGTACCTAAAATTGCTTGCCCATCGAAAAGTGATCATGGCTATTTTAATTAAAAAAACTTTTATTGATTTTTTTTTCATCACCTTCATACTTTTGATAACCAAATGAAATTTATTTCACTGATAATTTTTAATACACAGAATATGCCTCGGTATGCTTGCCTACTCATTTCAGTGTATAACTACCAGGCAAGCAGGTGTAAACAGGTAAGTCAAAATAGGTGACTCATCCGATTTTGATGCGCTTCATAGGAGTAACAACGATTCGAACGATAAAAAATACGTCTCATCTGGTTATCAGATCGGTGAAGGACGATCTTCACGGGCTCTTAGACTAGATGTAGCACCGAGCGTTTCAATTGTGAACCATAAGGTAAAGTAAACGTGATTGGGTTTGAATGCAGCGAAAACAAACATTTTAACTAATGGACAGAAAGAGGCAGTGACAGTAGACAAGGACGTAATAGAATTGTGAACCATATTGAAGTATTATTAATCAGTCTGTCAGAATACATTATCAGCCATAACCGTAACTTATCTTTTAACTATGTAAGCCATTAATTGCCGCCGTGTTAAACAAGAGAACCCCCAGGTATCATACCTTGGTCGAGTCGGGACATGGTCGTGTACTGAGCGGCGACGTCTCTCCTCGCCGCCTCAGTGTCCTGAAAGGGATTCGCACGTCAGTAGTGGAGCGCGGCGCGGGCGGCGGGCGGGCGGCGGTACCTGCACGTGGTAGGGCAGCTGCACCTCGTCCCACTGGTAGTACCACGGCTGCCAGTCGGGGATGGAGCCCATGCCGGGCTCGCCGGAGCCGAAGCGCTCGCAGAAGGCGCCGTACTGCGGCTGCGTGTGCCCGCAGCGGTGCGGGTCGTGGAAGCCCACGTACAGGAACCACGGCCTGCAACCACCACCCTGTAGCTTACGTATCGTGTATGGCTAATACTTGTTTCAAAGAGACCGGTACCCCGAGTCTCGCCTTTTAGCCAATGGCCACTGTTACCACATTCATTGCAGAAGACATTTGCTATTAACGGTAATAGATAAAACAATTGCTATTCTGAGCGACGCGACTGTAGTCTACAATGTTATTTATAATGTCTGTATGTCAGAATAAATAATATCGCCGAGAGTGGCGACAGTAGCCGGGGACTCGGGGTACAACTCACTGGCCGGTCTGGTTGGCTCGCTGCAGGAACTGGCGCGTGAGCAGCTTCATGTAGGTGATGTTGCGCCCCACTTGGTCGATGTGGTTGTTTTCCTCCGTCTGCTCGAAGTCGAAGCGGAACGCGCTGGCCGGGCCCACGTGCTTCTTGCCGATGATACCTGCACAGCGCGGAACGAGTCAGCCGGCGCGCCGCGGCCGGGCGGGCGGGCGCCCCACACCGCACCTGTGTAGACGCCGCGGCGGCGCAGCGCGGCGGGCACGCTGGCGACCTGCTCGAAGGCGTTGAAGTGGTGCACGCCGTGGTGCAGCCCGTACATGCCGGTCTGGTGGCTCGGGGCGCCCGTCAGCAGCGCCGCGCGGCTGCAACACACCCGGTCGTGTAACGTGTATAGCCAGTGCGAGCGGACTAGCAGGAGGCGCTCACCTGGGCGAGCAGCTGCTCACGGAGGTGAAGGCGTTGTTGAAGACGAGGCCGCGCCGCGCCAGCGCGTCGATGTTCGGCGTCTGGCAGATCTTGTTGCCGTACGCGCCCAGCTCGAACCCGCCGTCGTCCGCTCCAATAATATCATCACATTATATTTTGATTATTATCACATTATATGATTAGAGTCCGATATCGATGCTTCGTCTCATTATCACAAACAGTTATAGTTAGGGATTTAAAATGGATTTAAACATTATAACAAATACCTATAATATGCTTATCAATACATAAAGACAGTAAAAATCGAGTGCCTGTACATAAGAGTAACAGAAACTAATAAAATAGGTATATTTCAAATTTTTGTCTGTCTTTCTTTATTAAAATTAAATTTTTGTTAAATAAATAATTCCAATATAAATCAATAAATTATACAATTACTTATATGTAAATAGTAATCGCGGTTATCGTCTGTTATATTTTTCTGGTCGCCCTTTTTTGACCAAAGGGCCTCTTATGGCACCTTAAATAGCCATCGATCATCTTGATCGTTGCTGCTCCACAAGCAGGCGGATAAACAGACTCGCGGAGTGCGGCGGCGACGGTATACACGTGTTGTATAGTCACGCCTTCACCTCGGCGACGGACCCCACAGGAGTCTACATATGTTGGGCCAGTTCTTCTCTCATATTTACTTAATTTTACAACCGTCCGATTGCGGACGACGTATCATTAACTCGATCCGTTTGTGGAATCAGTAGGTAATCAAATATTAATACTTATTAAAGAATTGTTATAATTTAATATAGTATGTTGGTATACATGTTTAATTACCAGCTAAAAGCCTTCTGATTGAAGGTTCAGCGTGGCTTGGCAAGGTCTAGTCGAAGGCTAATACAAGTAGGAAAGTACCTAAAGCTTTACATTGATAATGGTAGCATTTTATTATTGGCAATGGCGAGTACAGCTGGCTATTGGCGTAAACGTATGGGCGTATATTACAAGCTTGGGGACATAGACAAAAGAAAAAAAAGACGGAGGTACTGTGTGACCGCACATGAGATAGCGATATTTTCGGACAATGTTGCCACTTTAGTAGAACTTTAGCCACTTTAGGAAATTAGGGTTAGGGTATACACATAATAAAGAAAAAGACTTCAGATTATATTTCTACGTTTTATTAATTTTTAAACAAAATCAGTTTATTGTACACATTCCTTACTCTTTATTTCCACGCTTCACAAAAACGTCACCCATAAAATGGTTGGAACATATCCTGGAATTTTGCGTTGATTTCCAATCATAAAATATTATCTACCATATGCTTCTATCCAAATCTCTACAAGTTCAGCATTCGATGGAAATCTGTAAAAAAAATATTAAGAAATATAAAATACTAGAGGTTGCCCGCGGCCCGCGTGAAGGTCGCTTTTCGGGTAACCTGTGGAAAAACTCTATGGTATCCTATTCCCGTGCCAATTTTATGTACACTTTCCTCATTCGATTCCTGAGATCTAGTTAACCTCTGTTTTTAGCTACTTTGGTGATGATGCGAGCGATTTCTCCAAGCCATTATTTAAATATGTAACTAGAATACGTGAACCATACCACTAAGTGAACCATTTACTTAAATTCTAATTCAGAAGAATTTAATTTCAAAAACACAAAACTTTCCCTTTGAACTTTAATCCCCATTAGCATACCTAAATGCACTCCTGGCAAATATTTTTACGAATTTATTTTAACCATCAAAGAAACTACAAACATAACAACTTACAAGACTAACTAACTTAACTTGATAAATAAAGAATTTTCCATACAAACTTTCACCCCCCATTACAAACCCTTAGTTCACCCCTGGCAAAAAAACTTGATACCATTATTTTTAATTTTACATAAACAATAAATATTCCAAATAAATAAAAAAAATTCACAACCCTAAGACCAGCCGATTGGGCTCTGCGTTGTCTATAGATGAATGAATGAATGAATAAGTCAGGACAAAGAGTCTTATAGTACAGATAATTATATAATATGGTAACTTCATGTCAAATAACTGGGCTTAACTTCACTGGGCGAGCGCGGTCCACCTTAGATCACAATATCGCTTACCACGAGGAATATTGAGACTAAGCGCTAACCCATTTAGTGTAAAAAAAAGCCCGACTAGCGAGCGAATATTTCGATGGAAGTAGATTAAATTAGTAAAAGGACTGTTTAAGCAATTCTCAAGTACAGTGCAAACGGTTTTTGTAAAACTAGGGTTAAAATTGAAAGTCAGATTATGACAACCCTTATTCAATTTCTTGTAGGTTATGTTTTTATTTTGCATTTGCATGTTTTACCACTTTGAAGCAGAACTTTACATCCAAATCAATAGTAATTGAATTAATCCTATTTAATTAATATTTGGATTGATTATAGAAGATATATTGTATATAAAAAAGGCCAGTACCAACCTGTGAAATGTAACATCACATAAACCAGGTTCTGTTCTATTCTAATAACTCAAAATACAACACTGCACCATTCTGTCGATGTCCAAAACTATTCACCGCGCGAGAATAACACTTACACTTGAATTTAAACGATATTTTTTCGAAAAAACACAAAATTCTCAGAATCGCAGTAATGTTTGACACCGAAACTGACAAATATGCTGGTGTCAAACAGTTACAGCGACAGAGAGAAAAACAGTATAAGCCTTTCTCTTTCACGCATGTTATTTTTACATATGGCTGTTTCGCTGTTGAGTAAAAGAGATGGAAATGTGACTCCGTCTATTGCCTTCTCTGTCTACGCTTGGGGAGCAAGTTGGCCGGTAGTGATCTGTCAGTGAGTCAGCTGAAAACTGTCAACGTCTGTCAAACTCTTTGTTTTCTTTGCAGACGAGCCGCACCGCACAGTATTTTTTTGCGCAAAGTAGTTCTTATCTATGAGTTAAACTTATCACTTATTTAATATAACTTACCTAGAAGTATAATAGCGTTTCGGCGTTCGAGCGATAAGACCGCGCCAGTAAGTGCCGCCAGCAAGCACATGAAAGTGTGCGTGGCGGTCGCCATCTCCGATAAGCCGGGTCGACGTGTCGCGGGCGAGTGGCTCCGAGCGACGCGCTAGTGCCGGCCGCTCCCCCCTCCGCGCCGCGTGGGCTCCGCCAGCCAAGCCATGGCGACCCGGACCACCACTCTGTTCTTGTTCGACGTCGACGGGACGCTGACGAAGCCGCGGCAAGTTATTACGGACCATTTGAAAAGTTTTCTTTTGGAAAAGGTAAAGCCTCGGGTGTCGGTGGGGCTCGTCAGCGGCTCGGACTATGCTAAAATAGTAGAACAGATGGACGGGACGGCAGTGGCGGATCAGTTCGACTACGTGTTCTGCGAGAACGGCGTGGTGCAGTACCGCGGCGGGCGGCTCGTGAGCGCCGAGAGCATCCTGAGCCTGGTGGGCGAGACCGAGCTGCAGCGCGTCATCAACTTCGCGCTGGGGTACATGGCGCGCCTGCAGCTGCCCGCCAAGCGCGGCAACTTCGTGGAGTTCCGCTCCAGCATGATCAACCTGTGCCCCGTGGGCCGCTCCTGCAGCCAGCCCGAGCGCGACCGCTTCGTGCTCTTCGACCAGCAACACAACGTCCGCCAGAAGTTTGTGGAGGCTCTGCGGGACAACTTCCGAGGCTCGGGACTGATGTTCGCTCTCGGAGGTCAGATCAGCGTGGACGTGTTCCCCGTCGGCTGGGACAAGACATACTGCCTCAAGCATGTGGCGCCGATGAACTTCTCAGAAATTCACTTTTTTGGTGACAAGACTGACCCGGGAGGCAATGACTATGAGATATTTAATGACTCTCGCACCATAGGACACAGAGTCACTTCCCCTGATGATACCAAAGCTCAGCTCGCAAACGCTCTTCATATTGAATTGTAACCAAAAATAGACTATAGCCATAATTAATATATTACTTGTATATACTGCAAGGTATGAGATATTTGTGAGAGCTTTATCTGTTAGTAAGGCAGCAACACAGGTACACAGAGCTGCAGCATTCCACACCACTATCTCTGATGTATGTTTGTGATAAAATATTATGCTGATAGTGGGATTTCTATTTTATACATTTTATTTTACTGAATATGTTACCACATACAATATAACTGTTAAATTATTGACATTTTATTTTGTTTCATTTCACTACTTGCTATCCTGAATGTGTAGGTACAGTGGCCGGCAAACATCTTGAGCCATGACCTTGAGTGCGCAGTAGACGATTTTAAGGTATGCTTGGTGGTATGAGAGGTGTGCGGGGGCATTCTGGCGGCACGCGGCCCCGCGATTGGCCGATCAGTTTGCCGCTGTCCCCCGCGCCGCGCGTACGTCCCGCTAGCATCACACTACACTTGCGTACAGTGTTAGTAGGCTATTTCGAGCTTAGAAGTTTTGTTGTTAAAGTTTTTATATTAAATTATATTATTGTTACTTTGTTTTTTGGTATATTGTGTCCGGAAAAAAAAATGGCAGAAAGTGCGCGAACATGCGCGAACTTACCCCCTTTACGTCGACTTTGGATCAAGTTGTTTGCCGGCCACTGTATACTGCATTCCAAGTTTCATTTCTTTATGCCCTATTGTATCAACATGAATAAACTGTTGATTTAAAATTGATTTGTTGTTTAGGATTTTTTTTTTTATACAACAGATTGATCAATAGTACATTCAATAATGTCTATCTATCTATCTATTGATGTAAGTATCGATTGTTGTATGAGAAATATTGAAGTAGTAGAAATAAAGGCTATTTTTATTTATTTTATTTTATTTACATTCAATAAAGCAATATTAAGGAAAGGTAATAAAAAAATTTAATAACAACAATAAATATTTCATCAACATGTAAAAAAAGTTTGTATAATCATTATATCTATAAATAACCATTTACATTTTGAACAATTTTATAAAAATAGCATTAATTTGTTTTACCTACATATTAGTTGGAACATATAAAATGCAAGTTGTATCCTAAGCTCAGATCCCGGAGGTGTGTGTGGAGGGTGTCACTGGCCGCGGTAGACGGGCTTCCTCTTCTCAAAGAAGGAGATCATGCCCTCCTTGCGGTCCTCAGTGGGGATGTTGGCCTCGTAGCAGGACTGCTCCACCTCATAGCCTTCCTTGATGGAGAGCTGCACCCCCTGGCTGATGGCTCGCTTGGCGCAGCGCAGCGCGATTGGTGCGTTAGGCAGGATCTCGCGAGCCAGCGCCAGCGCTCTCTCCAGGGCAGCATTCTTGTTGGCGTTCTGGGGCACCGCATGATTCACTATGCCTGTTGGAAACAATATGATAAAGGTTCATGTATCCATTGGCCCTGCAAACTCTCGTCATCATATAGTTAGATCTCACCGAGTTGTTTAGCTTCATTCCCGTCGATGATCCTGGAAGTAAAGATGAGCTCCTTGGCGAGGTTGAGGTTGACGGCGCGCGGCAGGCGCTGCGTGCCGCCGGCGCCGGGCAGCAGGCCGCGGCTGGTCTCCACGAGCCCCAGGCGCGCGCCGTCGGCCGCCACCAGCAAGTCGCACGCCAGCGCCAGCTCCAGCCCGCCGCCCACGGCCACGCCGTCCACCGCCGCTATCGTCGGCATCGGCAGCTCCTCCACCTCCGTCAGCGTCTCTCGCAGCCCTCTCACGAACTTCGCCACTTCCTCGTCCGACATTTGGAATCTTTCCTTGAGGTTAGCTCCTAAAAGCAACATTAATTCATGTATGACTTACGGCCGCGAGCCTCACGCGCTATACAAGTGCCGCGCCGGAATACCCGCGCAGAAGATGCCGCCCACGGTGCTGTGCAGAATAACGACGGAGAGTTTGGTGTCCTCCCTGATGAGGCGGTGCACTTCTTTCATCGCGTCGAGTAATTTGAACCCGAGCGCGTTTCTGTCTTTGGGGCTGTTGAGGCCGTAGAGAGCGATGCCGCGGTCGGCGCCCGACAGCTTCTCGTACAGCACGGGGCTGGAGCTCTCCGGCGCCTGGCTTTGAGTCGCCAGACAACGAACCGAGCCCACGTTTCTAGCGATAACACCCATCTTGGTCAACCTCGAGACCGACATTTTGTCACAGATGGGTGCGTGAGATGGATGATAAGCGATGTTCTAAAAGAGCACTTTAATCAATTCAACAATTTCGAAGAAATAAACTGAAATAACTAGTCGTTCTTCTTTAGTGATAAGTTATTACGCTGATAACAGTAACTGTGATATGGTTATGTGTATGATGTTGTAGTAGTATTTATCACAGTATTTATTCTGTGTCTCAATGTCGTCGCTTATCACTGATTGATAACAATTCTTATCAATGAAAATATCAGAACCAACTTGCCAACTTTTTTTTTCTAAATACTACTATAAAAATAATGTACAGCCGTAGAAAGAGAATCTGTGTGTACAGCCCAATGATATTCTAATACACATTATGGTGTATTAGAATGTCATTGGTACAGCCGTACACATCATAAATAGCTGTGAGCTATTTATATCCTGCCAACATAAACAATCTGTAAGTGTCATACATGTTAATAAACGTAATTTGAATTTGATTGTATAAATAAGGTAGTGCGTATAGCCTTCCTACGGATAGTGCTTTACCGTACCTAAATGGCAAAAAACGCCGTTTTTTCTGAACCGTGTAAAAACGGGACATTTTTAGCTTCTGCTGTTGGGTTCCACTGTCTGTCTATCTCATAAACCGTGATACACACACGGTGTATCTTCTCTTTCAACGGCTAGAAAGCTAAAATTTTCACAGATTGTATTTTCGTTAACGCGTTAAACCTGTCCTCTAACATATAATAAAAAAAAAATAAGGAGTAAATTTTATGGAGATCCACTTGATTGGATCCCGATATGAATAGCATATATTGCAATAATTACTAAAAAAAGTTATATAGTAACATATTTAATTAAACTAAAAAATATATAGGTATTTACGGTAATAGGTAGCTAAATTGCTCTGCCATTTTTTTTTCGACGGCATTTAGATTATATACACAATGGGATTCGATCGAAGTTCTAACATGCTTGTACATTATCAGGCCTGTATTGTACATTCTATTTGTTGTGACTGGTTTCAAAATAAATGTTATCTCATTTTTGTAAACAGAATGTTTTTTTACTAAATAGTTATTGTCTTTCTAAACAATAAACTTGTGTACTGATAAAGTTACTGAGTTCACACAAAAAGTGGCAAAAGCATTGAGGTGGAAAGGATCTACAATAGATACATTATAGTTTATTAGCCTACATTGCAGCTCACATATTGTGTTGGTTATAAGCAAAGGTTATAAGCTTGTAAAATGTCACCAGAGGCTTTCACCATCGAGCTCGACCCTGACACCAAAACAACCCTGAAAGTGGTTTTATTTAAAAATATTCACAACATAGAAGAGATCAGAAATAATGTTGTGAGAGGCGAGTGGAAATGTGCGCTCGTGAAGCCATCGCTGGTGGTAGACCCGTTCCAGCTGGCGGTGGCCGCCAACAAGGCCGTGGTGGCCGACAAGCACCGCTCCATGGTCACCAGGAACGTCTTCACCGAGCTGCTCTTCAATTTGTCCTTGACTAAAAATATTGTTAATAGCCTGAACAAGTTCAGCGCGAAAGATAAAGAAGCATTAGTGTGTTTTTTAACTACTCCAGATAGTGACGTCTCTGCGGAAATTATTCCACAAATAACTGGAGAAGTTTGTAGTATCAGTGAGCTGGCGAGCTTGACCAGCGAGAAGTGTGTGAAAATGGCTTACAAGATCAGCACCTATGAAAAAGACATAGTTGATGTTATCGTTAGCAAAATGGTCACTAAACAATTTGTTTCTCACTAATTCGTAAATAAATGACTTCAGGGAACCATACACTGAATGAAACAACTTTTTCAATTGTATTTTATTTAACAACAACAATTTTATGAAAAATGTACCTACATTGTAATTATACATACAATTTGTAAAAGCAAGTATTCATTGAGATATTAAGAAATGCTGTCATTACACAAATCAAATAACCTAATTGGCAGTAGATGCAGTTAGCTCATTGGAAGGCACCACACAACATTGATACTGTATCCACTTTAACTAGTGAGCAATTACAGAACAGTGAATCTGTAATTCAATTAAACTGTCAGCGATCTGAGTTTGTTCAATACAGCCAGCATGCGAGCCCCTTAAAATGACTCAACTCTGGGATGTGGCACTCCCACTCACTAGTGCTATTGGTCGTACTAACAACCAATTCTTATTCATTTAAATTAAATGGCATCTATGCATTAGGGAGAGAATTGATCAATCTTAGGAACTTCAAGTAACTTACCCATACGAAAAAAGTATAGTAAATGCACATAGTGCAGCGGCCACATAAAGCAAAACTAAGCTTTATTATATTAGACAGCTATGTGTAGCATCCCTATCAGAGTGTGGAGGCCCGTGCTCACTCCCAGTACCAGAGTCTCATGCAAGTAACATATTGAGGTGTCGGTGGTTTCTTTACTTCCCCCTTAACAGGATAACATAGTTACGCGCGGGAATCTTCGAGAACAGTACAGTCTGCGCGGGGGGTGCTCCTGCCCAGCACCCGTAGCATTATACTCTAACTACATCATTTATTGATAGTTATTGCATTGGTGGATATATTTATTTACAAAGCTGCGAGCTCGGCGAGTGCTCGTGTCTGTCCGCCGGCGAGCCTGCGCCGCTTACAATATAAAGTAGCGTTATTTGTTCTGGAGCCACCACATCCCACGCGGCACGGCAACCACCATTCTATCACAGCACACACAGTGAGGCTACTCATTGTGAACGGTCACATTATGGGCTCAGCACCAGCACGTTATTACATTGCCCTGAATGTATATAGATGCAGCTAAATTAATTAATATACAATTTTGTTTGGATGTAGTCATGAAATCCCGAGCTAGCGAGTCACTCGCCTTGTAATAATTAAAACGCCTCATAATAGTAACAATTTGAATAATACAAATTTAAAATGTAATATTGTTTCGATAATAAAGGCCCAATTCTGAAAATGACGAGCAAAAGCCGTGTGTCGGAGTGTGCGGGCGGCTAGAGCAGGGGTCACCGGCGCGCGTCGGGCACGTACACGCTCGCCATGGAGTCCTTGGAGCCGACGGCCAGCGCCGCGCGCAGCGGGTGGAAGGCGAGGCAGGCCACGGGCCCGATGCGCGCGCCCATGAAGCCCTCGTGGAACTTGACCGTGCTGAGCAGCGAGCCCTTCAGGTCGTACACCGTCACGCACTGGTTGAGCGAGCCGCACGCCAGCAGCGGCGCCACCGGGTGCACCTCGGCGGCGGCCAGCGGCGCGGGCGCGCGCAGCGCGTGCACGGCGCGCAGCTTGCGCGTGTCGTGCAGCCGCACCTCGCCCGCCGCGCACGCCGTCACCAGCAGGTGCGCGTCGGCGCGGCGCTGCGCCGCCAGCACGGGCGCGGCGTGCGGCGGCAGCGCCAGCGCGGGCGCGGCGGGCGCGCGCTCGTCCCAGGCGCGCACGCCGCCGTCCGCGAAGCCGGCGGCCAGCAGGCGCCGCTCGCGGCTGAGCGCCGTGGCGGCGGCCGGCGTGCCGGTGGCGATGTCCCCGTGCAGGCGCTCGGCGCGCGCGTCCCACAGGCGCACGCAGGCCGCCGGCCCGGCCGCCGCCAGCGACTCGCGCCGCGCGCTCCACGCCAGCAGCACGCCGGGCGGCCCGCTGCTGTACGCCGCGCCGCCCACTGCACACGTCGCGTACCGCTCATTCCTACTTCACTATTTCACCAATTACTCAACAATTTAGCTTACAGACGAATACAAGCAAATAACAGACGGATTGATTTATTTATCAAATTAAACAAGTGCGTAGCGCTGCGCGGTACGGGCAGATGAATCACATGTTTGTAAAGCTATGCGATATGAGTAACAGTAATGTGATGGAGTGATAGTGTCCCGCATGGCAGTGCTGGCGAGCGGTGTGTGTACTCACGGTCGGGCGGGGGCGGGGCGCGCGCGCCGCCCAGCCGCTCCTCCGCCGAGGTGAACTGCTCCGACACCAGCTGCGCCAGACCTGCGCCACACCACACTCATTGACACCGGCAGGCGGCGCGGCCCGCCTACCGCTCGGTTATAGAGGGCCGACAAAATGAAATGAAAACCCAGAACGATGAATGTAACGTTGATATAAAGCGAGCATGTATAGTTACTGTATATGGGCTGCGCGGGCGGCGGGCGATAGTCGGGCGCGCGGCGCACGTCGAGCGCGCGCCACGCGCTGCGCAGGCGCGGCTCCGCGTCGCACGAGAACACGGCCACGTGGCCGGCGTGCGAGGCGGCCGCCAGCAGCGCGTGCGAGTGCGCGTTCACGTACACCAGCGCCGTGAGGCGGCCCCAGTCGCGGCGCCAGGCGGGCGCGGCCAGGCGCGCGCCGCTGCCCCACTCCCACAGCGCGAGCGCGTCGCGCGTGCCCACGGCCAGCTGCTGCTCGAAGGGGTGCAAGGCGAGCGCGGCGGGCGGCAGCGCGCAGCGCGCCGACCACGCCTGCGTCTCGAGTCGCGCGGGCCGCGCGCCGCGCAGCGCCGCCGCCGCGCGCCGCAGCCGCCAGTTGCGCGCGCGCCGCCACGAGCGCTCGTGCGCCGCGCGCGCCTCGGGGTCCTCGGCCGCCGCGCCCGCCGCGCGCGCCAGCTGCTCCGTCGCCCACTCCACGAACGAGCTGCTCACTATCGCCTTCTTCAGCATCTGACCTGCGAGAGCGGCGCGGCGTTACGGCGGCGGAGCGCGGGGAGGGGGCGGGGGGCGGGCGGCGGTACTCACTAGAGTTGGAGGAGGTGGAGTCGCGGTCGCGCGCCGCCGGGTCCTCGGAGAGCGCGTGCGGCAGCGCGGGCTTGGCGCGCCGGACACCTGCACAGAGCGGCGGTGAGCGGGGGCGCGGGGGGCGCGGGGGAGCGCGCGCGGGCGTACCGTGCGGCAGCGTGCGCGCGTGCTCGTGCAGCGGCGAGGGCTGCGCGTTGGGCGACGGCGGCAGGCTGCTGCTGCTGCCGCTCGAGCTGCGCGCGCCCGCCTCGCGCTCACGCGCCACGCTGTCCACCTGCACACACACACACACACACACATATAACAACTCTCGATGGAGCTCTTGCCTTTACGCCTTTAGTACACCTACGCAATCGCATGCGGCAGCGAAACGACGAAAAAATATTTATTTATTTATTTTCGGTATTGTTTCGCAAGTAACTGCGACATTGCCATAACACAGACGCGCCGTGTCGCTAGTGGAGTTTCGCATCGCATAGCGTCACCACGCGTTCTGTCAGAGAGAACAGAATTTCGCAAAATGGAAGCTGAAAATATGAAATGACAATAACATTTCCTTGCGAATGAACTGCAGTGTACTAACGTTCCGCAGATGTTTCGCTACCGCAATTATTTGGCAAAGACTGGGTAACGCGTAGGTGCACTAAAGGCGTTAATGTATGATAATTATAGCCATTTGACTTTTGTTTTTGATCGTTTCAATCTATTAAGCTCCGAAACTGAATTTTATATATAAGAAATATATAATTAGAAGTGTTGCAAAAATATAAATAAATATGTTAGTGTGGTCTCGGCGCGCGCGGGTACCTGGTCGGAGATGTAGGAGATGATGTCGGCGGCGGTGCGCGCCACCTGCGGGTGCGGCTCGCGCGCCGCCGCGGCCAGCGCGCCCCACACCTTGCCGTACACGGAGCCGATGGCGGGCAGCGCGAGCGCGGCGGCGTGGCGCGGCGCGTGCAGCGGCGCGGCGCGCGCGCCCGGCGCCAGCGCGTCCTGCCCCGCGTCCACGTGCCCCGACCCCGCCCTGCGCACACACTGTGTCGTTGCGGGGGTAGCTCCCCAACGAATGGACAGATTTACATTGCGTTTTTTAATTTGAAAGGTTCAAAAGCTATGTTTGATGTAAATTTAGTGTAAGATGGCCGCCGCCACTAATTGGTGGAATACACGATATCTTCCTCCGGCTAAAAGACACACAATATTAGACCAGGGTCGATAATTTTTAAAACCAAAAAAAATAATAGTAGGATGAAACCCATTAGAAAAGGAGGAGAATATTATAAAAATTAAAGGAAAAATAATTTACGGGCGATCTGAGGTCGGGAAGGGGATGGGGGGTGTTTTTAAAGGTAAAAACGGTTTTTATCGATTTCCGGCAAAACTAAAAGTCTTATCGAAAAAAGTTAAATGGCAAAGTTGTAGGCAATAAAAAGATCTACAACTTTTGTTTTCACAGTTTTTTCCCCGACCTCAGATCGCCGTTAAATTATTTTTCCCTTCATTTTTATAATATTTCCCTCCTTTTCTAATGGGTTTCATCCTACTACAATTTTATTTCACTTTTTATTATTTTTAAAGGCTTCTACCCTGGTCTATATGGGCATGAAATGAAAAAGTTTGACTCGCGGAATACATTATGATATAACTTCAAATCCAAGATCGCAACCAAAATATAATTTGTCTGTGTATATTTACAATGTATACTTGTAACGTTTGTAAGTAAAACTCTTTCAATAACGATTCGAATGCTAAGCGATGTGGGTCGCGCCACCAGTGGCGTGAGGCAGCCCGGTCGCTTAGCGTTTGTAGGTGGCGGGCGGCGAGGGGAGGGCGGGGCACTGACTTGTCGCTGCGGCGCACGCGCTCCTGGATGTACACGGCGACGAAGGTCTGCTCGAAGATGAGCACCAGCCACTGCAGCGCTGCAACAACACGCTCGCTGCACACCTCGTCCAGTGTGTGAGAGGGGAGGGAGGGAGGGAGGGAGCGGCGCTCACCGGCCAGTATCTCGGTGCGCACGAGCGGCGAGGCGTCGGCGGGCAGGCAGGCGGCCAGGTGCACGGCCACCTGGTGGTCGAGCGCGTTGGCGTGCTCGGAGCGCGCGCCGCCCGCCGCCATGAAGGCGCCGAGCGCGAAGGCGGCGGCGGCGCGCACCTCGGGCCGCGCGTGCCGCAGCAGCGGGAACAGCTTCTCGTGCGCCAGGTCGCGCACGCCCGCCCAGCGCGCCGCGTCGAACCCGCGCCACAGCCGCCCCAGCGCCACGCACGCCCACTGCGCCAGCGCGCCCGCCTCGCCCAGCTGCTCCAGGCACACCGACACCATCGAGCCCTGCGCACACACACGTTTTGTTAGTTTACCACGTAGAACGATATGCGTAAGGCAAGTACAGGTCGCGGCGGATAGTTACCTGCAGCGCGGCCTCCTGGCCGGGCGGGTAGTTATCCACGATGCAGGCCAGCACGTACGCCGCCAGCGTGCGGATCTCGCTCTGCAACAACAACACGCTGAGTGCGCGCCCGCCCGCCGCCGGCGCGCGCACTCCACTACTCACGTCGATGGCGGGGTCCTGCATCACGCCCAGGAAGTACTTGTGCCCCTTGGCGTTCACCAGGTCCACCTGGCAGCTCTGCGGACAGACACGGGGCGTGAGTGCGGCTCGAGGCGCGGCCGCGGGGGGTCCGCCCACTCACCGGGTCGTGGTAGATGATGCGGCTCCAGATGATGACCATGGAGTCGCGCAGGTTGGGCGCGGAGGCCTGCAGCAGCTTCAGCATGTAGGGGAAGATGCCGATGTGCAGCACGGCGCGCACGGCGCGCGCGCCCAGCGCCAGGTAGCGGCACAGCAGCTGCAGCGCGCGCACGCGGTGCTGCGTGGACAGCAGCACCTGCAGCACCATGGGCAGCTGCTGCGGCGGCGCGCGCGCCGGCGCCGGGCCCATCTGCAGCCACACGTGGAACGCCGTGAGCTGGTCCCGGAAGAAGGCCGCGGGCCGGTACTCGGCGCGCTCGGCCAGCAGCGCCGGCAGCTGCGCCAGCGCCGCGTCCAGCGTGTGCTCCCACGCCGCCCACAGCGGGTGCGCCGCCAGCGAGGGCAGCGCGGGCGACGCCACGGGCGTGCAGTTGTACGCGCGCATGATGCGCTCCGCCAGCAGGAAGTTGCGGAACAGCGAGGCCGTGAGCAGGTCCGCGCGGAACAGCTGCTGGAACTGGTCGGCCGGCAGCGAGGACCACGCGATCGTGTCCGTCACCGCCGTGAAGATCCAGTTGAGCTCGCCCAGCATGGTGCGCCGGTCCGACACCTGGCCCGGGATCCTGCGCACACGCCGCGGTCAGAGCGGGCGGGCGGGCGGCGCCCCCCCGCCCCGCACCTACTTGTCCACCAGCTCCAGCATGTTGTGCGGCGCCAGGCGCGTGCCGTGGCGCACCACGAACCAGCGGATGGCCATCTTGACGGGCGTGGTGAGGCACGCCGTGAACAGGTCGGCGGGCAGCTCGGGCGACATGGGCAGCGTCTGGCCCGCCGCGCACGCCGCCAGCTGGATGCAGTTCCGGTAGGAGACGGCCGCGCCGCCGGCCGCCGCCTGCGAGCACACGCGTCAGTACGGGCAGTGCGGGGTGCGGGGTGCGGGGGGCGGGCGGCGGGCGGCACGCACCTCGTACTCGCGCTCGTGCTGCTCGGCGAACTGGCGGAAGTTGTCGACGATGACGCCGGCGTTGGAGCAGTCGTACACGTAGAGCGAGGGCGCGCCCATCCACGTCTGCAGGTCGTACATCGACAGCGGGATGTACTGCGTGTACGACTGCAAGCACACACGAACATTATTATATATCCACAATAGAGAGAGGCTGGCGCGTAACGGTGGAGCGGCGAGTTACCCGGTTGAAGACCCAGATCTCCCCCTGCGCGGTGGGCTTGGGCACGCCGTGGCCGTTGTAGTGGAACAGCACGCGCTCGTCCTTCGCGTTGCGCCGCAGCGAGCTGCACAGCTTCTTCACCTGCCGACACACGCCGCGTTACACCCACATACCACTACATCGACAACTACGACAATTTTCACTTTTGGCGTTATAACGAATATACATAAAGTTTGAACATGGATTACTCAATACAGCAATCCCTGAATAGAAGCACGGTTTGTGTACCTTTTATGACCCCTAAGGAAGTCGAGCGTGGCCTGATCAAATTAAGTTAGTTCCTTCTCCAGGGCTCGATAACTTACTGGCATTAATTTTAAAATAACGTAGGAAATACATTACATCGCAGACCTGGGAAAAGTACTGGTCACTGTGATCTCAACTACCACCAACATAAAATAGGGGCGATGGACAGCCTGGGGCTGGCGAGAAGAAAATGAAACGGTAGAACACGTGCTCCTGCACTGTGAGGCTACTAAACAAATCAGAGAGAGTTACGGCATGAGGATAGCAGCTTAAGATGAAAGTTCGCTTTCCATTGCTAATCCTCAGACAAACAGACCATCTGACGCAACAGGGGTGGAACAGGTATGCCAGCGAGCCAGGGCCGGTTTGTCGCGTCATGAGTGGTTTCAACGCATTCCTTCACCACTACCCAGCTTGTGATAAAGTTTTTGGCAAGTTCCATGCCATTCTGCCATTCTTACTTTATTCTTGACATTTTGTGAAATTTTTATTTCTATTTATTAATTAAGTATAAGAATACATTTTAATTCCATGAATTATAATTTAGATAATTAATATAATTGGTTTAATCCATATTAATTATTTTTGAATAAATAAATAATAAATTAAATTGCAAATGGTTAAAATTTAGATAATGTAATCAAGGCAATTTTTTTTTATTGCATGGTAATAATTGTATAGTTAGGTTCACATCATAGTTTATAAACAATTGTAAGTTATAATTAAGTTAGGTTAAGGTTACTTTGTAAATAGTTTTGTGGACTTTCAAATAAAGAAATGAAAAAAAACTTTTTATTATCTGTTACATTATTATTATTTTTTTATAAAAGGGATTACTTTCAGATAAACTCTTTATTTTCTGTTTATAATAATAATATTATAGAAAACATATCATAAAAGACCCTAACACACAGAATGATAAATGTAGAAAGTGCCATCGTCAACCTGAAACCATCCAACATATCACTAGCGCAGGTCCAACACTTACTCAGACAGATTATACTCATAGACACAATCAGGTTGCACACATAATCAGTATGAACCTAATCCTGTGCTGGAGAATGCCACCCACAAGATATACTTCGGTAGAGCCTTACTCACCGATAAAACAATACCCTACAATAGGCCAGACATCACTCTTACAGACAAGTTTGCTTACATAATAGATAAAGCTATACCTAATACACACAATATTCAAAAAACCATAACTGAAAAAATAAATAAATATACAGAACTCAAAGAAGAAATTATGCAAATATTGAAAATGAACAGAGTATATATATTGTGCAGGTGGTGCTTTCTAGCACGGGAGTGGTAGCAAAATACCTACATCATGCCTTAAAAACACTCGATTTTTATGCAAGAAACTACTGAACCCAAACATGAACATCATTTGGCTTAGGCCCATGATGTTTCATATTTCACCGGAATTCCTAAAATTTCGAGAATCACATATTTGGTATAATAATAATTTTATTTATGCAAAAAAATGGTTACATTTTTATATTATACAAAATGTATGTGCTAAGAATAAATTGCAAAGTCTTATTTTAGTGTTAGTCTTAGCTAAATTTTACATGTTTGGAGGCTCATGTTTGGAGCTTTTTCAGTAGGATTCCCTGAGTTTGCGAACTAATATATTTATTTACAAGCTACTTTCAACCCCAATGGAATCGCCCTTAACGCACCAGACAAAACATACAATTAAAATATTATTAATTTTATATTATATTATTAATTTTATATTAACCATTGAATAAATTACTTGCATACAAATTTTCAAAACTTTAACTTGATAAATAAAGAATTTTCCATAGAAACTTTCACCTCCCATTACAAACCCTTAGTTCACCCCTGGTAAAAAAACTTGATACCATTATTTTAAATTTAACCTAAAAATACATTATTCAAATTTCGTAGCTATAAGTTCAAAAACCGAAATTCATACAAACTGTTTTACCCCCTTTCACCGCCTTAGGGGTGTAATCTCCGTTCAAAAATCCGTTCTTAGTACGCGTCGGTTTTGACATGTTCGCTGCGACACAAATAGCTTCGAGAATAGCAGAGCAGCAGGTGAGAGCGTTACCTCCTCGCTGGTGGGGTCGAGCGACTGCTTGTAGCGCGCGCGCGGCTGCCAGCGCTCGTACTGCAGCTGCAGCGCGTGCCCCACGCTCTCCAGCGCCTTGCTCGGCGACATCGACTGCGGGTCTGCAACACACGCACTCTCCTCACTGTCACCAAGCCTACCAGCCAGCGGTCTCATTTCTATTGGATGCCCAATATTATTTTTTTATTTATAATAGTGTGCTCACCTAAAATAAAAACGGTTCACTCTCGCTTTGAAAACTGCCTGATAATAGTATTGTAGTTCTTGGAATTTTTTTTTTGGTTTATTGTTTCTGTATTGTAAAAAAACTTATGTAAAATCTAGTTAGCCTTATTTAAAAAGTAGAGTGAATGGTACCTTCCAGGTATGAGTGCTACATTGTAGTCGTCAGGCAAGCTGCCAAGTACCATCACATATGATGCTATCTAATTAAACTTATGGGCGAAATGTGTGAGAACAATTCTGTACAAGCAGCAAATCTTCCCTTGAAAACATTGATAGTACTTAGCAAATTATAGTAAACTAACTCTCAGCAAAATAATATTTATTTCTTTTTTCTCTGAGCTCATCATTTTCAATGAAAACATAGAGGCAAGCATCTCTGCATTAACCCTTAAGGTAGTTTCGTTAAGTATACTATACATACATTTCAAAAAAATCTGACGTCTATATATGAATGTATGGAACCTTATTATAAGTCAAAACAAGTTCCGGTATGCATCTACTTGCTTAAAAAAATATCAATATATCAGTGCTTTTAACAGTTTTGTGTCAATTTTCAAATATGCTGAACGAACGCTTGTAGCTGCTCCAAGTGCAAGGAAAAATATGGTTTTTCTATATTTTTTTCTTCAAATTATGTTTGTAAGACTCATAAAATAAGAAAAATAATATATTGCGACTACTTATAAGTGTTAAAAAATGTTCTAGGTGTATTATTTTGCGTGAATACATATGTTTTATGTGATAGTATAGCATACTATGCATCGCCACACATTGACCAAACGAACACTTCTTTGTTATGTATAGCATAATACACATAGGCACTTATGCATAAGCTTGATTTTGGCGCAATTTTTTTGTTGATAAGCTTACTACCTACTAGTAATGATAGTTTCTTTTTCGAAAATACCACTGCTGACACTGGAGGCTGGTACTGCATCTTCTCAGTCCTATCATTGACAGAATAAGAGCCCAAAATTGAAGAAGATACTGCATTCAGAATTGAAAAAGACAAAAAGCCGGCAGCAGAAAGCACTGCACTCGTAATAAACTAAAAAAATAGAGTTTTAATAACTTACTAAGGCCTGGGGTATATTCCGGCATGATTTGTTATTTTAGTACGAGTATATGAGGACACACCGGCCAACCAAAACAACATTGTAAAACCCTACATCACGCATGAAGAAGATACAACTCTGTTTGCATCATCAGAGCAAGAACTGGCTCAGCTTCTTTCTAGAGTAGAGAAAGAAAGTGAATTAGTTGGCCTCACCATTAACAAGGCGAAGACCAAGGTGTTGGTGGTAGACAGGCAAGGCATGCAAGTTCGCTCTAATGAACTCAGATACCTAGAATTCGTTGAGCATACCTTGGCTCTCTTCTCAGTAACGAGGGTGGCAGTGAAAAGGAAATTTCCAGAAAAATTCAAATGGCTAAAACAGCGATGACTAAACTCACTAGGATTTGGAAAGACCGCAATATATCCCGTAAAACTAAAGTGAGGCTAGTGCGTACGTTGTGGTGTTTTCCATTTTCTTTTACGGTGCCGAATCCTGGACGATAAGAAAAAAGGAAAGAGCCAAGATTGACGCTTTTGAGATGTGGTGTTGGAGGCGAATGTTGCGAATTCCATGGACTGCGTACCGATGAATGCCGCACCAATGTGTCTATTCTTGATGAGCTCCGAGTAACCACGAGTCTTTCCACTCTCCGCTACCAGCGAATTCTCAAATAATTCAGACATATTGCTCGTAGAAACCCAGAAGCTCGTGGTAGTTGGCAGACCAAGTTGGTAGGCCAAGTTGACGGAAAAAGAGCTCGAGGTCGCTCTCCTACCCGCTGGTCAGACCTTGTAAAAAAGCTCACTGGCCTACCTGTTGCCCAAGCTTTTAAGACTGCCGAGGACAGGAAAAGGTGGTAGACCATTGTTAACCGAGTGATCGACACTCCGTATTAGTCACGACCTTCAGTAATGAAGTTACGACTAAGAAGAGAAGATAAATAGCAATCAAGACACTAGCACCAGTTGTCTATTTGACAAATATTTGAGCATGCTGGAGTTAGTCAATTATTGTAGGAGAACTACAGAATCTTTAGCTTAGGATTCACCGACTCATACAGATTACTATGAGCCGATAAGCTTTTGGTTGTGGACAAGGTTCTGGAAAAAATATGTATTTTTTTAGATCGTATGCAACAGAAATAAACTGGGAGTCGTATAATTGGTCGATACCAAAAAAGGGGATTCATTTTGCTATGCTATCCCGCCCTAACTACCAAGCGCTATAGCAAAGGAAGAATAGGGTATGTTGACGTTTCATGTCCACAGATTGTGAAGGTTTACAATAGCCATATGGGCAGAGTGGCCTTGGCTGCCATGCTGCTTGTCCAGACATGCATTCTCAACATTTTCTAGCAGCTGATGGACTTTGGTATCAATAATCCCAGGCTTTTACGCTGAAAGGATTTTGAAATGAAATGAATCACGAAGAAGTCCACTGTACTGAAATAATGCAAATATGACACACCTAATTGCTGAAAAAGAACAGGTCAGTGCCAGTGATAAATAGAGAATATGTTCCAGTATAGAAGAAAAAAAAACAAAACAACAAGAGCCAATGATGACGTCAAAAACGACCAGTTTGACTATTGACCACGGCTGACTGGGTAGCCAAGATGCAAATACTGTAAAGAGGGACAAGCAAGCATCGTTTGTACTAAATGTAAAGTGCATTTGAGCTATTTAGGGGTAGGAATTTCTTCATAGCTTATCTCCATAGGTGACCTAAACTAAGCGAATAAAATTACTTAAAAGTGATATTGTATAGTATGCTATACATTGTCATCGGTCTGTTGTTCTGTGTAGATGTGGTAATGTATAGTATAATATACATGTTTTTTTTCCTAAACTACTAATGTATGATTTTTTAAAATAATTTTCTGGGTATCTTTAGTGTCTAAATAAATAAGATTTCATAAAATTTTTGGTTTATTTTACGAAAACATGTTCTGCTACCTTAAGGGTTAAGAGTCTGATACACTGAAGCAGATCTATCCTCTGACTCACTACATGTGAGTTTCATCTGTTATGGACCATTCTGCAGTTTTTATTAACATATTCACTCTAAATATAGATTATTTTTACTAATGGGATTGCCAGCTAACACTAATTAGTTAATATTGCTCTGAGTTAGTAGAATTGCTATTTTGCTATTGCTATTATTAACTTATGAATGAGTTGAAAACCACTCAGATCCTAAGTCATAACTCATCACATGGTTACATGTGTGTGGCGGCAAATGTTTATTACTGATGAACATTATTTGGTTGAAGTGATTGTAAGGTAATTTCCAGACAGCTGGTCAGAGAACATGTGCCAGATGATGAGCAGGAACTAGAGTTACCGAGCCAGCACTCGAGGCGCGCGCACGGCTGAGTCTTCACCACGTCGGGGGGGTCCACCCCCACATTCAGGCACAGCACCAGCGCCACACAGTGTGTCTTGTACTGCAAACATTCATACATGCTATTCCCTTCTTTCCTTTTACTAAATATACTTTTATTTGATGCTTTAATTATTACATAGCTAGAAATAATCTGTAATAAATATATCATTATTAGTTTTAATTTAATATTTTTTTATATTAAAAATTAATCTTTTTTTTTAATTGTATATTTTTTCAATATATAGATAGAGTAGAATAAAAAAAAAACAATTTATGGAATTTTAGTTTGTCTGTCTGGTTACATTTTAACTTTGAAACTACTTGGATTTGAATGTGGTTTCCACAGTTGGATTACATGTAATTAGGAGCATTAATATAATATATGATTATAATTAGGAGGGAAAAATATATTAGTTCCGTTGAAAATTTACTTCAAACACTACTTTAATACTTTTATAAACGGTTAAATGCAGTTTACATAAACATCTTTGAGCATAAACTATTATTATAAATGCGAAAGTTTGAGTGTGTGTGTGTATTAGTTGCTTCTTCACACTCAAACAGCTGAACTGATTTCAATGAAATTTGTATTGACTTACAACTTAGATTGGAGTTTACTAGTTTAACACATTGGTAGGACTAGCATTTAATAATGAATACAAGAAATCTGGATTTGATTAAGGTAGGTAGTTACAGACTGTGCCAGTAGCTAAATACCTAATTGAATGTTATGATAACACTGAGAACAAGGTTCCAATGTTATCTCAATGATATTAGCTATGAAATAAGACAAAAAGAAACGGTAAGTACGAAAGAATTGGGTGACAAATAACCTTCAGAACAGTTAGACGTCCATTCCTTTAGGAAAATGTGAATTATCGTGCTAAAAAGCGCCCATGTGCGTTTGTTTTCATTGACATAGGTAGATATCGTAACTTTGTTTTTTTATACAGAAGTTTATGTCTCACCTTTTCCTTAACCCTCCACGTCTGTTCCAGGCGTTCGCCACCTTTTATAGGCTCTAAATGCCTCGGTTGATCGAAACATAGGGGTGAATCCCAATCATCTACGTCGCTTGAAGAATCACTATCATCCTGATCCTCATCATTGGCCGCATGATAAGGAGGCATTTCTGTCATTTTTACACACCACTTTAATCACTTTTTACAGTTTAACGGACACAAACATCAAATAAAAACATTTTAAGCCTCAGTGAAGCACATGCGCGTCCATTTTTCACCACATGCGAATAAACAATATAAAATACGTTCCGTTTTACGCATATTTTTGTGTCAAAATTGCAACTTCTAATAATGGAATGTTATTTAAGGGCACCGTACAAACGATCAAACCAAATAATGTCTTCTGATATAATCTGTGACGTCGGTCGGAGTAAAATGTCCAGCCAATACTTTCCGAGCACAACCTTAGATGACGAAATCAAAATGAGTACAACCCGCACAACTAAATGGCTACCAACAATGTAAAAGTACAGCACCATATATAACGTTATAGTAATGATTATTAAGTACCTAGCGAGAGCAGTTGCATCTAAATATTTATAAATGACTCAAAATTTGCATAACAATGATTTTAATTAATAGACTTTGCTAGTCCTGCCTATAATCAAACATTAATTAGTATATGTGCTTATATTAACTATTATCTGTTCAGAATTTCGCCAAAAACTTATCCTGAAATAAATACTTTCTTGATAAGATAAGAAACACAGTCATGACATAGGTAGAGAGTGCAATGAAATACTTTATACGAATCAATATATTTAATGGGGTAGAATTAGGTATAAGGAAAAATATACAAGCCACTTGATTAAAAGCACCAAAACAGTGATAATTATAATGGCATGACAGTATCATGATAAGTTAGGTATAGTCAGATGAAAGGCTAGGCAGCTATAGTAAGATGGGTTTATACAGAGAGTATGTACAATGGCGGCGCGCGAGCAGCGGGCGGGTCACATCTGCAGCGCGCTGCACACGGTGCAGTGCTGGCAGAGCGCGCCGCCGGGCAGGCAGCCCGTGTGGAAGCAGTGCCGGCAGTTGTACACCATGAGGTCGCTGGCGGAGGCCGGGTCGCGCACGATGATGCGGCCCTGGCACTTGCAGCACACGAACTCGTCGGTGACGGAGATGCCGCGCTGCTGGCCCACGATCAGCTTCTCGTGCAGGTCGAAGTAGTTGTGCAGCGTGATCACCTTGCAGGCCTCCTGCACCGACAGCTGCAGCCGGTAGTCGCACATCATCTTGGCCAGCGCGTCCTTCAGCTCCTGGATCTCGCAGCCCGCCTGGATGTTCTCAATCAACATCCTCGGGTCCAAGTAGTTCCCTATCCTCTTGAGCAGGAGAGTCACATACTCCGGCTTATCGATGGTCTGCTTGATGAGGTCCATCCACAGTTCTTTGTCATTGTGCTCCTGGCAGAAGGTGATGGCCTGGTTGATGTCTTTCAGCTGTTCTATGATGATCTGTAATGCGTCTCTCGTATTCCCTATCCGGCCCAGGAGGAACACCATTTCAGGATAGTAGGAGTTACCCTGGCACACATCTAGCGCATCCTGTATGGGGTAGTTGTCGCTGCTCTTTAGGAAAGGCAGCAATTTGTTTCTATCATATTTGGCATAGAGTTTGACGAGGATGCCATGGTCCCATCCATTGGGATCAATCTTGCTGTATGCGTGCAGGTACTTGTACAGAAACATCTCATTGCCAGCCAGCTGCTTCTGAACCACTTTGGCGGGCACTTTCGTCTTTTTAGCTTCAGCGGGTCCATTAGTCTTCTCAGTTTCAAGGAGAATAGAAATAGTTTTATCGAAGTCTAGCGTCATGAGATCGAGTATCTTGTCGTGTATGATGTGGTACATGTTGTGTTCCCGGATCAGCTTGAACACGTTGTGGTGCTGCAGGCGGAGGTACGTCGACAGCGCTTTGTCATACTTCTTCTGGTGGCAGTACAGCAACGCCAGCGCTTCTAAGTACACATTGTTTTCTACTTTCGTGGTGAGAAGATGTTCCAAAACTTTGTTTATAATGAGGCCAGTCTTGTACAAGGAGGGTTTCCAAGTCTGCACTATGTGCAGGAACCCGTGGGGATCCACCATGAGGTATTCATAGAGGATCATTTCGTAGAAGTGTGGACTCAACGCTTGTTCGAGATTCTTGGGCACATAGGAGCTGATCGCTCGCAGCTGGTTCACTTCGGCAAACTTGAGTATCTGGCTCTCCCAGAGAGCCTTGTCAGTCTTGCATATCCTAGCGCAGAGTACGGCGGCGCTGTCGTAGCTCTGCTCGGCCAGCAGGTGGCGCAGGTACTGCTCGCCCACGGCCAGCGCGGAGGTGCGCGCCGTGCGCCCGCCCGCCTCCTCCACCACGCTCAGCGCCTTCTCGAAGCGGCCGTTGTCCGTGAGCCAGCGCACGCGGTCGTCGATGTCGTTGGGGCAGGCGACCACGATGTCTTTGGGCGAGACGATGAAGAAGCGGTTCTCGTCGACGAGCGCGTCCAGGTGGTAGTCGTTGCAGCAGTACTCGTCGAAGCCGCGGATGTTGAGGTGGTCGGTGGAGAGCTCGCTGAACTCGCAGTCCTTGTACTCGGCGAGCACGAGCATGGGCCGGTAGCGCTCGCCGGTAGCGGGGTCGGCCTCCTTGGGCACGCCGAGCAGCACGAGCTGGTCGTCGAAGGGCGCGAGCCCGCTGATGTAGTAGTCGGTGGCGAAGGTGTGCACGGGGTCGACGAGGAACTCGGTGGCGTCGCGCGCCAGCAGCTCGGCGGCGGCGCGGCGGCGCACGCGGCAGATGCGCACCGTGTCCACCCAGCCGATGAGCAGCGTGGCGGGCGCGGCCCACAGCAGGTTGCAGCGGAAGTCCTGCAGGCGGCGGCCGGCGCGCTCCCACTGGATGAGCCCGAGCGAGCAGCGCGCCGCCAGGTCGTACACGCGCACGCCCACCTCGCTGGCCCACGCCACGAAGCGCTCGTGCCACGCCATGGCGCCCACCGCGCCCTCGCACTCGCACACCACCGAGCTGCGCACGCGCCCCAGGAACGTCTTCTCGTACAGCGTCAACTTGTTGTCGCCTGCAAATGTAAAGCCTTTATCCTATTTCTGTGGTTATTATGGTTACACATGATTACAGAGGGTATGGATCTGGCAAGGAACAGAACCCTGATACTGAATTATGCTATTTGTCTGTCTGTCCATCTGTCTGTCAAGCTGCATATTATTAACCATATTAACTAGAGTTAATATTTTCCCAGATAATGTATATCTGTAATCAGTTTAACAACAAATACCAAAAACAGAATAAAATTGATATTAAAGGAAGGCTCCAACGCCCGCTCCACTCCAACAAATGTATTTTTTTTGCAATTTTATTTTATATCTCTACTATTGGGAGATACTTAAAATATTTAGTTATATTTATGCAATAGAAACTCTATTATCCGGCCCTCAGTAATACGGATTTGCAATTATCCAGACAAATGTCATATTTTTGTATTCATATAGAACTAACAGTTTGGCCGAACAATTCCACCCAGATCTTCTCTAATGTAACCCGGACTGAAGCATTCTAT
Source organism: Mellilla xanthometata (assembly GCA_035578125.1). NCBI lineage: Eukaryota > Metazoa > Arthropoda > Insecta > Lepidoptera > Geometridae > Mellilla > Mellilla xanthometata. The sequence goes on along the minus strand of JAPUBQ010000011.1, from coordinate 14,517,130 downwards.
ATGTAAATCCAATTATCTGGACTATTGAACAGCAGTTTTATCATATTAATATACTGCACTTTAGTAAGTAAAAATTAAAGATATATTTTTGAAAGTGTAGTATTAGTAGAATTTAATGCATTTTAATTAGTTTTTGACGTGACAATGTCTTAAATTAGGTTGCGGCTGGGAGTCACTTATGAAAAAGTGTAACGCCCGGTAACGTTACGATGAGTCACCGAACGAGAGAGAGGCCCGCCGAATGCCTTGCGTCTCTCTCCCACTCAACTATGATCGGTCTGCCGCGCGCGCAGCACGCGGCAGACGTTGTCACGTAAAATCTTCGCCCGTAAAACCGACTTTACAGGCAACCATTTTTTTCATCAATTTTTTGTTTTTTACTACTTGTAGTAAGAGAGAGGGTAAGGTTGTACCTGCTCATATCTAAAATCTGGGAGTGTGAAGTGTTACCACAGGATTGGCAATTAGGAACCATAATACCAATTTTTAAGAAAGGTGACAAATCTATTTGCTCAAATTATAGAGGTATCACAATCCTATCAGCTGCATACAAAGTATTTTCTGGTTTGCTATATTCCAGGTTAAGCCAATACTCTGAGTGCATTCTGGGTGAATACCAGTGTGGCTTCCGTCCCAACCGCTCAACAGCTGACCAAATACACCTTATGAGACAAATGTTGGAGAAAGCACATGAGTATGGCATGAACCTGCATCACATGTTTGTGGACTTCAAACAAGCATTTGACAGTGTCAATAGGAGGAGCATTCTCAACAGTATGCTCACTTTGGGTGTGCCAAGTAAACTAGTGCGCTTGACAGAGGCTACACTTAGAGACTCAAAGAGCATAGTTTCCATACAAAATGACATGTCAGAGCCATTCTCGATTCACACCGGAGTAAAGCAAGGTGATGCACTTTCTACCTTAATCTTCAACTTAGTATTGGAGGCTGTTGCACAAGAGCTCAGTATAGGAGGCCAGATTGACTATAACACAACACAAATGGCTGCTTACGCAGATGATATTGTGATATCAAGTAGGTCCTTTCAAAGTATGGTGACTCATGCTAGCAACCTTGGCACAGCAGCAGCTAAGTATGGTCTACAGATCAACACAAGCAAGACGCATTACATGGCGACTGGTCGACACCCAGCTACTATCAATAACGCGAGGATAGGGGACAGTACCGTCATGGGAGTGGCTAATTTTAGATACCTAGGTTCTAATCTTAACACCCACAATGTAATTGAAGACGAAATAAAGACCAGGATCACTGCGGGAAACAAATGCTATTACGCTTGTAAACAGCTCCTGAGCAGCAAACTTCTCACCAAAGCATCAAAATTAGCTGTATACAAGACAATTATCCGACCCGTAGTGACCTATGCCTGCGAAACTTGGACGCTTACTCAAAAAGACGAACAAAAGCTGGCTGTGTTTGAAAGGAAGATTCTCCGCAAGATCTTTGGACCTGTTCGTGACCAGGATGATGAATACCGCACGCGAATGAACCACGAGCTGGAGCTGCTGATTGAGAAGGAGACAATCGTCAGATTCATCAAAGCACAGCGTCTAAGATGGGCAGGCCACCTTGTGCGGATGGACAACAACAGGGCCGTAAAAACCATTACAAACTGGATCCCACAGCAGAAACGACCCAGAGGCAGACCACGTAAGACGTGGATAGCGAATGTGGAAGAAGATCTGCTGGTCCTGGGAAATCGGGAAGGATGGAAAAACCTGGCTCTAAACCGCACAAAGTGGCACAGACTGGTAGAGGAGGCCAAGACCCACCCAGGGTTGTAGAGCCACAGGAAGTAAGTAAGTAAGTAAGTAAGTAAGAGAGACCAAAAAACTTAATGGCTATAATTATTGTATTTTAAAACAAAAGTAATGTAACACACAAAAAATAATTCGTTTTTGCGTTTAGTTTCACTTTGTATTAAAGACTTGATAAATTAGCTTCTCCAGGCATTTTTATTGTATTTTCTACTCTTTCCGCACGGTTTTCTCATAGTTGTGTTTTTCCTATTACTGCACTTAGTTCGGGAGGGCAGAAATGTCCAAAGTCGTCGGACAGAACTGGCATCACCTTGCATGCGCTGGCTTCTCATCAGAAAAAGAAATTAAACTATATTCTTCATACTTTCAATTATCCAAATGCCTAACAACAACAATTAGTCTGGTCAATCGAGTTTCTACTGTATGTGTATTAGTTTAAAAATAAATAAGATATAAAAAAAACTGTATTTGGCTTGGAACCCTTCATGGCTGAGGCTGATTTACACTTGGCCAGTTATTTTAATCAAAATAGAGAGCAAACTGTAATATGAAGAAAATACATAAAATTAATAATAAGTTTAGTGCAGTGACAAGTAATGGCAGTGTCAGCCCAACTCACACATTGTACCTATTCATACTGAAACAAGAGGTGGTGTGCTTTATACAAACAAGTATTCTGTGCCAATTAATAAGGCATTTATAATGATCAGCCATGTGTTGCTTTTTAAATAAAAATATTAATAATTAATTATAATGAGCACACATATGTAGGAATGTGTGCTAATTAACAAAATAATTGCATATTCAGATATAATATAGATAACATGTTAATAGCAACAAACAAGTTTTCTCTCTCTACTTGAGTGAAACATGTAAGTGAAGCGAGGCGCGGTGACCTGTGAGAAACCGCCTCCCCGAGCCGGACTTGAAGTAGTAGGGGTCGAGCGCCACGGACTTGACCTTCCTGCCCAGGCTGAGGCTGTGCGTGTTGTCGGCGGAGTACAGCCCGTGCACCAGCACCTTGCCGTCGTCGGAGCAGCTCGCGATGTAGTCCCCCTTCAGGTCCACCGAGATCTGGTTGACGGCGATGGCGTGCGCCTGCAGCTCCTTGGCCGAGCCGTCCTGCGATATGGGCACGGTGTTCCCCTCGTGGTCTAGCAGGTGGATCACTCCCCACTGAGTGCCCAGGCATATGAACTTCGGGTGAACACAGATACAGCTCACTGCGTCTTTCAATAAAATGTTTTGCACGTCGTTACCCATACGATCATATTTCAACTTGGGTTCTTCGTCCGGAGGTAAACTTTCACTGTCCACATTGTGCACAGCCATTTTTTAAATATTCCTAATATTAACTACAATTGCAGTAGACTATCACGCATTGTTGATTCGTCATAGAATAATATTTTTCCTTCCTTGAATTTATTATTGCATGTTTTTACATTTTGGCTTTGTTATTGTGACAATGAAGTACTGTCAAATTATATGACATAAGATATAAATTACCACTATAAAAATAAGTACTAAGGCTGTTTACAGATGGCGAACAACAATATCAACCAGAACCACACCAGAACGCAGTGGATGAAGCCTCTCGAGAGAGTTTCTGTCTTGGGTAATTTCCTTTTCCGTTTTATTTTGTGTGGCGGGATTTTGTGTTTCTTTCCGACCATTTATCTATAAATCCATACTAATAATACCTTTTAAAAACCTCAAATGGATGGGAATATTAGTTTCAATCCTCGTCGTTATGAAGAACATTTATCAGGAGATGGAAGAAAAGTCCTAAACCTATTAGTACATAAATGGAAATCTGGTTAGTAGTTTTTATGTAAGCCGTAGCTTATTTTATTTATTGTTGTCATGGTCATTTATGTCGCGGAGGACAGCATGAGGCAAGAAGATATGAGAAAGAGAATCAGGTATACGGTATTATAGTAGATAGGCGTGTTTAGGGAGACGTTACATACTTAGCGTTACATAGTAGCAGTTTCATACTTTCCTATACCTATCAGGGTTAAAAATGTTTTCTGCAAGTACCGTTATTAAGATTGCCAGTAAGAACTGTAGGTATTTAAATAACAGTTGTTTGTTTTTAGATAAATGTCGTATTCAAAGACATCAACAGGGATATTATCACCGCAACTCTATGGCGAGGAGAAGAGTTCTAACGTACGTATAATGTTGATTACTTTTATTAATAAAGGTTCCCCCTTATACTGAACAATAAACGTAAATAAAGTTTGTGCTTGAGTGTGTGTGTATGTTTATTACTTCTTCACGCTAAAACGGTTTTCATAAAATTTGGTGTGAAGACAGGACCATGGATTGACACATAGGCTACTTTTTATCCAGAAAACAATTATTGTGGTTCCCGTGGGTTACGCAAATAACTTCAAAATATATATTACTCCTTTACCTACGCTTCAACGGCTAGACCGATTTTGATGATGATGATGATGATTTACTATGAAGATAGGTTAGACCTTAGATTAACACATATGTTACTTTTTTAGGATTAACTTTTTTTTGTCCTGGATTAACGCGGATAGCACTGCGGGCACCGCTAGTAAATTATAAAATTAAGTTTTTAAGGCGTCTCCCTATGTCCAGCAGTGGACGAATATAGGCTGATCATGATGATGATGAAATTTTCCAATTTAAGTTTTATAATAACAGATTCGCAGACAACGAGTGTACCCTGCCGCCGCCACCAACGCTTGAAGCAAGTACCAACGATAACCAATGTGACGATACATCTTTCGATTTTAATTTTTTGGAGTGTAATATTGCTACTAATAGTGACGCACCCATTGTTCACGAAACCGCCGTTCCCAATTGTGTACAGTCAGTGCCAGCTCTAGGAGCACCTCACGATGGACGAGCCGGTCGAGGAGACTCCAATGTTTCCAGCTATGACCTAATAAACCCCGTATCAGAGGGTCTCATCCCTACAGATATTTTTAATAAACAGACAGATGATTCTTATTTTGGTCGAACAGCAACGCAAGCTAACGAAGCTGACAAGAACAATAGTGATATCGATTGGGACGACATGTTTGATAATGAACTGTTTTCACCGGACACTGCAGGCCCACAGCTCGCTTCCGAAACATCCCACTCTCCCGCTCCAAACACATCTCATATACAACTCCCTCGAGGTAATGTGAAACATAAACAAACTAAGAGCGAGAAACAATCCCAAAAGGACGATAGGAAGAAATCGAAAAGTAATAAACAGTGTAAGTTTGATGCTATTCCAAAGAAAGTTAAAAAAGTGTCAGTGGAGCCAAAGGTAAGTTTCCGCAAACAGAAGTACACTAAAGCGGTGAAGAATTGGCTCAGCAGTGTCGACTCTCCTAGACCAGCCGGAGACGGAGAGGGGCAACCGGCAGGTCCAACGGAAACAGCTATAGCGGAGGCTACAGTAAAACCAACCAAAAAAGTAATACAAGCACAGCTGGCCAACAAAGACGGCATAATGAAGTTTCGCAAGCCCGAAACAAAGATTTCTGATAGCTCTGAACCGGCGCGATCCGATACAGACAACAGCGCAGACAACAATCGAGAAATGTCGCCGGTCGTCGAAAACAATTCTCAAAATAATGTCTGTAAAGAAATAAATAACGAAGAAAATAAGTCGGAAAAAGCAACGAGCAAAAATAAAAAGGGCAAGTCAAAATTTGTAGCGCCCATTAAAACTCAAATCCCGGTGAAGGACGTGGAGTACCCGATCACGCTCATAGACGGTGACAACATCCAGCAGGTCGCGGCCAGCTTGCTGCCCGCGCGCAGCCTGCAGCTGGTGGCGGCGCTCGTGTACAGGTAAGCCGCGCGCCGGAGCGGGCGCGGGCTCACTCTCAGCGCTGCGTGTGCTGCAGGGACGGCGCCTGCCAGCTGGACGCGCCGCGCGCCCGCCGCCAGCCCGAGCCCGGCGGCTTCATGCTCAGCGTGCGGGATCAATTCTACCTCTTCAAAGGTGAACCGCAGCTATGCAAGTGAGTCTTACTTATATTGTTTTCTTCCTTGTATAGTCTCGCTCGTTTATATTTTCACTCAAGAATAAATTTAATCTCTTGCGTCGTAGCTCCAGGGAAGTTCTCCAAACGACGCTGGAGAAGAATACTATCGTGTGTTACGGCGGAAAGAGATTACTTATGTATTTCAAAGCGGCGTTCGATTTGGACATCTATCGACTCAGGATGATCGACGCTGAGGTAATTATTATATCGAATACTTCTTCTTCGTTTGAGTTAAGCGGCCGAGCTCCGGTGTCGACAGTTTTCGAGCCGCCCGAGGGCCTCTGGCTCGGCTTACCGACAGGACGTACTAACACTAACGACCGGGTCGTAGGCCCCGCCAGTGGAAAAAGACGGCCTTTTGCTTTGTCACCCATTCGCATCGACCGTTGCTTAACTTAGAAGCCATCTTAGCTAGGCGAGCTACCGACGGCGGCGCTACACTCTATCACCAAGATGTTTGAATGGCTGGTGTGCGCAGGTCGCCGGCAGCGTGGTGGAGGCGGGCCGGCCGCCGGCGGACTTCTCGGAGCTGCAGAGGCTGGTGTCGTTCTCGGCGCCGTACTCGGTGGCCGCGGAGTGCGCGCTGCAGAGGGCCGCCTGGCGCTGCTGCCTGCTGCGGGAGTGCGCCGCCAAGCTCGCCGCGCTCATCCAGCGGGAACACCTCGAGAACGTGTTCTACAACATCGAGATGAAGCTCCTCCCCATCATAGCAGGCAAATATACATAGCGACCGTTCATTGTGGAGACATTCGCGATTTGCACACACAGTAAACATGAGGCGAGGTGCTTCATGTGCGGAGCTCGTTGACACAAGTCATCAGAGTCACTCCAGCGGAGTCTCCCTCTAGAGCTCACCTACACAAGTCACCTGGGAAATTTTATATTTACGGTGAAGGTGTGGCGCCACGGGCACTCCTCACCGCCCGCTACCGCTCAGAGCGCGGCTGTGAATCGCGCAGGCGGTACTTGCGACGCGCGGATACAATGCACGAGCTGTGGGCGGCCATCCCAGACTAACACGTGTGAGCCGGCCGGAGGTGGCCTTGCCGTGTGTTGAGCGAGTGTAGCGTTGCAGAGATGGAGGCGGCGGGCGTGAGCGTGGAGCTGGCGCGGCTGCAGGCCATGCAGGAGGAGGTGGAGCGGCGGCTGCGCGCCAGCGAGGCGGCCTGCCACCGCGCCGCCGGCCGCGCCTTCCAGCCCCGCTCCGCCGCGCAGGTACTCCTCCTCCTCCTCCCCGCACTATATTATACTGGTGATTTACCGTTGACCATAGTGTATGTAGTCTACTAGTGTAGAACCTCCTTGCTCACTTTATTTGATATCCATATTGAGAGTGTTGTGAACAATATGAAGAACGCCATTTTGTGGCGGCGGCCGTCTTCGACCGATTTTCATCATAAGAGAATACTAAGACACTCGCGACTAACATAACTTACAGACAAAATATTAAATCTAAATCTTCATCTGTTTGGGAGTCATGATGCCACACACACACTCAGATATGACAAACTTATAACATACTCCGTCATTTATGCGTCTGGATAAGCTAAGTAGCTTAGAGCGCTTCATACTTATTTTGGTGCAAATCAGAATTATGAATTAGAGATAAAACTGGTTTAAAAATATATTTTTCTTAATAATACTTATATTCGATCCAATCTGCACAATGTGCGGAATCTCCTGGTATATCTATAACTCGCCTATATCTTGAATAAAAATGTTCACTGCTAGCACGTTTTCTCGTAACAGCCGTCGATGGGCGACCACTTCTTTCTTCATCTCCCAAAGTTAGTCGACCGCACTGAAATTCATTATACCAACGATATACGGTTGCCTTAGAAGGGCCTTCATCCATGAAAGCCATTTGTAGCCTTTCGTAAGATTCTTCCGGTTTCAGGCGGCACTTGAAATTGAAATTCATCTATTCCTTAAAAATATAGCATAACAGAGACATTCAAATTCAAATTCATTTATTCCTTAAAAATATAGCATTAGACTTAGTCCCTAAAGCGCTACATTTCTTAAAAATAACATGTAAACACTAAAAGTAAAAATTTGCACAATACTTAATTTAATAAAACAAAAACAATTAATACGTAACTTATTACGTAACATAGTCTCTAAAGCGCTACATTTCTTAAAATAACATTTAAACACTACAAGTAGACATTTGTACAATACTTAAAATAAAACAATTAATAACACTTGAAATCGTATAAAATCATAGCGCGATAATGTTTCCGGTGCAGATCCATTTTTGACTGAGACACGATAATTTAAATTAGCTTGCAAAAAATGTGGAGGGAATATTGGAATGTGCCTATTTTTACTTATAAATAATAATATTTTTAAAATAGGTTTAAACTGGCCAGTCTCTTCTTCATAAAAACTTTTTTCGCACAATTGAGTGAGTGGCCCGGTACGTGTACAGTGTGTATACTCGTATTGCGGGCAGGTGCGCGCGCTGGTGTACGAGGAGCTGCGGCTGGACGCGCGCTGCAACCTCAAGGTGACGGAGACGCTCGCGCGCGGCGCCAAGTCCACCTGCGAGGCCATGGTCAGTGGCCGTCTTATTTATTGTCGGGACTAATCGGTCGCATCCCAGTTTTGTGGCATTCGTACCCACTAAACCCCCCGGTGAACTGCCGCTGTGCTGAACGGAGGGCTCTAGGTTCTTCCGGGAAACGTACCGAAGACCTGCGCTTCAGACCTTCTCCCCCGAGTCACCCCGGACGCGGTGTCGCGGGTGGCGGAGCCCCGTCTCCGAACACTCTCGCCTCTTTGTAGATATATGAGCCAGTGTTACTACACTCTTGTAACCTTTACCTTCAATGTGCTCGCCGCCCGCTGACACAACTATGATGACAACCTCGTCACGTGCAGATTGGTCGAGTGACCTCTAACCCTGGTATTTAAGATACTGGCAGCAGTCGCCTGCCAATGACAAAACGTTTTAAATCCGTGGGTTGGGAGGGTAGTCTCCGCTGCCATCAGATGTAGGAGTCGAGGTGTGGTGTGTGTCGGCAGCTGCGCGGCGTGGCGCGCGGGCACGCGCTGCCGCGGGCGGTGCTGGAGTACCGGCGCCTGCACAAGGCGCACGCCACCTTCCTCGCCGGCATCGCGCACCACGTGCGGGACGGCGTGCTGCGCCCCACATGGTGACCGCACGCATTAATACCCGTCTCTCCGGTCATATTCCGGGACTAAAAGTAGCCTTAGTGTTAATCCAGCGCTTACCTATCTCCATACCGAATTTCATCGAAATCGGTTCAGCCGTTTGAGCGTCAAAAAGTAACAAACACACACTTACAACTTTCTTATTTATAATTTTAGTTCATATTAATTATTTTCCTGAGTTAATGAGTTAAGTGGCCAAGCTCTAGTGCCTAGAGTTTTCAAGCCGCCCGAAGGCCTCTAGACATGGCTTAACGACTATTTGTACTAAGACTAACAGCCGGGACCAATTACAATATATAGGTACGTGTCATCCGATGAAGATGTTACTTTTATTATTATCTTGCATTGTGCATGGTTACCCATCTAAGAGTGTCCGCGTCGACAGTCCCTTAACCTCGATAGTAAGCCGAGCTACAGGCGATATTTCCAAAAGATATAGAACAATATGTAGTTGTCTGTGTAGGCGTAGTTAATCTGCTTTAAGGAGATTTTACATAAGCCACCGGCAACTTTATAGGTGGATATGTAAACAGACAAGCGACGCTACTCTCTCGTTATAAGTATAAGTATAGATGGCGCTGCATGTAACCGGCAGGGTGCAGACCGCGGCGGCGACCGGCCGCATCGCCTCCAGCAACCCCAACCTGCAAGCCATCCCCAAGACTCCCTTCAGCCTCGCGCTGTTCCCGGAGCACGCTCCGCCGGAACTGCTCGGTAACTATTGTTCCAGTGTCGTGTGCTCGCGGCGGGGTGTCGCTCTGCCGGCTCGACACCTGTCTGGACTAACACAAACAACCGGAACCTACAATAAATTAAAATAATATTATATAGATAGTATTTTAAACGGTCACCTATGGTCTAAGATCCGAGCCTACATCGACCTTCACCGACGTGATAATTGAATAAAAATAATTTCATAATAAATTTAGCATAATACATAATAAATAAATATCTTAGAAAATATATTAAAAAAGGGTTGCCTAAAAAAATCCTGGAAATAATATTTTAAAAAACTAACTTAACTTACGAAGTCTGTCCGCATTGAGCGTTGCTTATTTTCCATGATTGCGCCAGCCCCCCAAGTCCGGTATTTAAGATACTGGCAACTGTCGCCTCGGCAATAGATACAACAATGACTATGCTGAGCGATGCGATCTATTGCCAGTGATTTCAGTGGCTATTATCATTGGCAGTGGCGAGAGTTGTTAGTGTCCTAAACTGACTCGTGAGGCTGATCACCTTAGTTAGCCGAGCTACCTTCAAATTAATCGCATCCGCGATAAGAAATCGAAATCCTTAACTATAACTCTCTGTATATGTGTACTAGGCGGCAGAGACGTGCTAGGTTACTCGTATGTAGAACATATCTCTCATACGACTTTGACGACCTCGTTGGCGTAAAGGTTACCATGCCGGTCTGCTAATCAGAAGGTTCCGGGTTCGATTCCCGGCCCGGTCAACATCTTTGTGCTAAACTAAATGTGTTGGCTGTGGGTCTGAATGTTAAATATGTATTTATACATAATATGTATGTATGTATGTATATGTAGTATATCAGTTGTGTTAGCAACCATAATACGAGCTAAAAATGGTTCAGTATGGGGCTAACCAGCCGTGTGTGAAAGTGTCAAAAAAAAAATACAATATTTGGTGAACACAGAATTAATATAAATACCGTTTTTCTATTTAGTTGTATTACTCCATACAATAAATTAAAGAGCTAGTCTGTCTGCCACTATGATGACAGGTACATCATCTGGCATTGTAGTCGCAGAGCGTGTCTCCGGCACGGCCGCGGCAGTGAGTCCCACAGTGGAGTGTAACAATACATATATGTCTGCGCGAACAAACGGTCGCACTTACTTAAAAAACGTTGTATATACGTCCAACGGGTTTGGCCGCATTACGAGCGTCATCACCGGGGACGAGCATCACCCAGATCCGTGCGCACATTGGACGCTGGACGCACGAGTAGTATGTCCAACGCGTTTTAAGTAAGTGTGCGCGATTACAAAGTACAATAGACACGTTACCGGCACGTCGGTTGGTCAGAGCGGGACGCGCTGAACCTGCGCTCGGTGTACGTGGCGCGCGCGGGCTGCGTGCTGCTGGCGGCGGACTTCCAGCAGGTGGAGTGCCGCGTGTTCGCGCACCGCGCCGCCGACCGCGAGCTGCTCGCCGCGCTCGCCGACCCCGGCGCCGACCTCTTCCGCCTGCTCGCCGCCAAGTGGTAACGCGCACACTCGCCGGCCGACCTCCCGCAGGACCCGGCGTGTCTGATTCAGCATCATGTGTTCCGCAGGCTGCAGAAGGCGGCGGGCGCGGTGAGCGCGGCGGACCGCGAGCGCACCAAGCGCATCGTGTACGCGGCGCTGTACGGCGCCGGCGTGCGCAAGCTCATGGACATACTGGACGTGCCGTACGAGCAGGCGCTCGCCGTGCAGGCCAGCTTCTACCGTGCGTACGCTGCGATATGGCGATACGGACCATGCATAGTTCATAATTTAATTATTCATAATAACAACAATGCACTGATGGTTCACCATGAACAACAACGCCAATATACACCTTACTCTAGTTAGTGTTAGTATAAGCAGTCGTTAAGCCAAGCCAGATCCCCCGGGCGGCTTGTGCACTGGACACCGGAGCGTGGCGTGGTGTATAGCTGACACCGCCAGTGCTCCGAGTGTGTGTACCGGCGGCGGCGTGCCCCCGGGAGCCGGCGCGTGATGTGGGTGTGGTCGCGCAGGGACTTTCCCGTCGCTGAAGAGCTGGTGCGCGCGCGTGGTGGAGGAATGCTGCGCGGCGCGCGGCCGCCTCACGTCGCTGGCGGGCCGCGTGCGCCGCGTGCCGCACATCGCCAGCGCCGAGCCCGCCCTGCGCGCGCAGGCTCAGCGCCAGGCGGTCAACTTCATCATACAGGGTATTGTATCACCGCTAACACTTCCTATAATACTATACTGAATCTCGCTGCCATCTGTCTGCTCTTTGCTTCCAATCTGGGAAGTACTACTCATGAGGCACCATTAATATCTGGTGTCATGACTTACGTTTCTTATGGCTCTCCACACTGATACTCGTATCGTACCCATCAATGAAATGTATGATGCTTCAACAAACGCGACCTAGTCAGGGCTTAACTGATTTTTTTTTATTTGAATGTCCACAAAACTGTTTACAAACTAGATATAACTAACTTAACCTAACTTAATTAAAACTTACAAATGTTTATAAACTACTAGATGTGGGCCTAACTATACAATTATTAACTTACAATAAAATCCGCTCTAACTTTAATTAAAATTTTGCCTAAAAATATAAATGTACACATCTATTACTACCTACAAAAAATCAATAGCTTACATATTTAAAATATATATATAAACATAATAAGGAACATTACAATAGTACTAAAAATTACAAAATATTATTTTATTGAGTTATATAAATCAACTTTACAGACAAATTAACCAAAGAAACTAGAATTTACTATTAACTCATTTATTAACTTTCCTTTTGAAGGACAATAAATTCATCTCTTTAAAGATATCAATATCGTCCTTCACCTTATTGTATGTCTCAAACATTCTAACAATTGGAGAATGTTTCAGCATATTAGTTCTGCACTTGGGTATCAAAAATGTATTCCGGTTAAGTAGCATACTGCCGGTTCGGGGAACTCTAAGCGACATTTTACTCACTATCTCAGGGCTGTAAATCCACCCATTAATACATTTATAGAGGGTAATAAGATCCGCCATGATACGACGCTTTGAAAGCGACATGACTCGATAGTGATTCAGACGCGATTCATATGACCGCAACTCTTTGCACTTGTTATCCAAAGGCTAAATGGTACATGAATCGCTTCTGAACCGACTCGAGACGTACAGAGTGAGCTTCGTAGCTCGGACTCCAAACCACACTACAATATTCTAGAATACTACGCACTAAACTATAATACAATGTTATAGAAAGGTTTGGATCTTTAAATATTTTTGACTGTCTAATAACAAAGCCACTCATTTTTGATGCCGTTTTAACTCTCACGAAAGTCCATCTTTTTATCTACAATAACCCCAAGATCTCTAATAGTATTCACCTCATTGAGAAGTACATCTCCGATATAATACTGCCCTGGACAAGGAGAACGTTTACGTGTAAAACGAATATAAAAACATTTAGTTGCATTAAGTGACATAAAATTTTGTTCACACCAACGATTAATTAAATTTACATCACTTTGTAATACAGCTACATCTTCAGAGCATTTAACACTTCTATATATTTTAAGATCATCGGCGAATAACTTTACATTGGATTTAAGGAGCCCAGGTAGATCATTAATGTAGGCGATAAATAATAATGGACCAAGGTGTGATCCTTGGGGCACTCCGGATGGAACTTGAACAACTGAACTATATAGCCTTTAGCTACGACTAGTTGTGTACGGTTACGTATGAAGTAAGCCATCTCAGGAGTTATCCATGTATACCAAGCCCCTGTAATTTAGCCAAAACCAAATCATGATCTACTAGGTCAAAGGCTTTACTAAAATCAGTATAAATTGCATGTACCTCCCCACCCTTATCCAGAACCTCCAAAATATCATATACATAACTAACCAGGTTGGTTGAAGTAGACCTCCGAGTCAAAAAAACCATGTTGATTGCTGTCCAGTAGCTGGGACACATACAATCGAATCTTTTTTACCACTAGCGATTTAAACAAATTTCCTAGACCAGATAAAAAAAAATGTTGGGGCACTAAGTGTAGGTAATGGTAAATTGTGATAAGTTTTATTTGTATGTGTAAATAAATATATTATACTACCGTGTCACTTAGCAAAGTACTTGTTGTATCTATAATTGCAACTGATAGCAGTGGCCATTATTAGCGGCAGTGGTTGCCGTCTGCTAGCGGCTCAAATACCAGACTGGGGGGTATGTGAGTGTATTGTTGAAGATGTTAGAGGAGTGCGGCTCGCCGGTAGCATTGTCGGTGTCGGCAGGCTCGGCGGCGGACCTGTGCAAGCTGGCGATGGTTGCGGCGAGCGAGGCGCTGCGCGCGCACTCGCCGCCGCTGCGCGCGCGCCTGCTGCTGCAGATACACGACGAGCTCGTGTGGGAGGTGCACGAGCCACACCTGCGCGCCGCCGCCGGTACGTCTCCACCATACTCCTGTCCTCCGACTCGCCCAATGACAACCCAAGTGGTCTAGACATGTGGCACGTTGATCTATCTCACACAACCACACACATAGGTACACATATTACACACTTATTGGAGTAAGCTATTTACATTACCAAAAATGGCTAATACACCTACTATCGCGGCGCTGAGCGTAGTCATTTCCGTATCTATAGCCGCATTGATATCAGTTACTATTACACGGAGTGAGGCCAGCCGCCAGCGTCTGAAACACGAGACTCGGGGGGCTGAGGAAGTGTTTCAGAGTACACATTCTCGTCCGAAATCCGAAGGATTGTCGATTCGATTGACGTTAGTGAATTATTACAAAGAGTACTACTTTAACAGGTAGGTACTATGCGTGCCAACTAAGAATAGGACTGTCAAACCGCCATCTTGCTCAATAATACGCGCTAACGTCTCATAACCAAAGAGTATGGTGTGCAAAAAAATTGTAACCAAATTATATTCAGTTCATTTGTTTATTGTACGCTGTTTTGCTATTTCTTATACATTTTACGGCAAATTAATTATAAATGAGTAGGATTTTAAAGTAAAAGCATATTTATAACAATATAATATATTTCTTTTATTATTGGCACTTTTTTTGTACCCAATAAAAAGAGTTTATTATACTGCTTACTGCGTTGGGTACTTCTTACCTGTAGAATTAATTAATCCAAAATTATCCTATAGATAGTAGTACCTAATAAAATCAAGAATAATTAGACAATAATCAAATTTATATCTATGAACAAAAAAAATATCTTTTTTACGCTCTCTTTGCTGGCGGTACTTTTTTGACAGTTATCGTGTGAAGCAAGCGTGATACTATTTTTAGTCGGCACGCATAGTATAGCAGTGAGGCTGGGTAGCGGCGACAAGCGGCAGGTGAGGTAAGGTGCGCGTGTTGCAGGCGAGATAAAGCGCGCGATGGAGGCGTGCGGGCGGGACAGCGGGCTGCCGGCGCTGCCCGTCGCGCTCGCCGCCGCGCGCTCCTGGGGAGACATGCAGCCCTACCGCCTCGACTAGTATAGCAGTGAGGCTGGGTAGCGGCGACAAGCGGCAGGTGAGGTAAGGTGCGCGTGTTGCAGGCGAGATAAAGCGCGCGATGGAGGCGTGCGGGCGGGACAGCGGGCTGCCGGCGCTGCCCGTCGCGCTCGCCGCCGCGCGCTCCTGGGGAGACATGCAGCCCTACCGCCTCGACTAGTATAGCAGTGAGGCTGGGTAGCGGCGACAAGCGGCAGGTGAGGTAAGGTGCGCGTGTTGCAGGCGAGATAAAGCGCGCGATGGAGGCGTGCGGGCGGGACAGCGGGCTGCCGGCGCTGCCCGTCGCGCTCGCCGCCGCGCGCTCCTGGGGAGACATGCAGCCCTACCGCCTCGACTAGTATAGCAGTGAGGCTGGGTAGCGGCGACAAGCGGCAGGTGAGGTAAGGTGCGCGTGTTGCAGGCGAGATAAAGCGCGCGATGGAGGCGTGCGGGCGGGACAGCGGGCTGCCGGCGCTGCCCGTCGCGCTCGCCGCCGCGCGCTCCTGGGGAGACATGCAGCCCTACCGCCTCGACTAGTATAGCAGTGAGGCTGGGTAGCGGCGACAAGCGGCAGGTGAGGTAAGGTGCGCGTGTTGCAGGCGAGATAAAGCGCGCGATGGAGGCGTGCGGGCGGGACAGCGGGCTGCCGGCGCTGCCCGTCGCGCTCGCCGCCGCGCGCTCCTGGGGAGACATGCAGCCCTACCGCCTCGACTAGTATAGCAGTGAGGCTGGGTAGCGGCGACAAGCGGCAGGTGAGGTAAGGTGCGCGTGTTGCAGGCGAGATAAAGCGCGCGATGGAGGCGTGCGGGCGGGACAGCGGGCTGCCGGCGCTGCCCGTCGCGCTCGCCGCCGCGCGCTCCTGGGGAGACATGCAGCCCTACCGCCTCGACTAGTATAGCAGTGAGGCTGGGTAGCGGCGACAAGCGGCAGGTGAGGTAAGGTGCGCGTGTTGCAGGCGAGATAAAGCGCGCGATGGAGGCGTGCGGGCGGGACAGCGGGCTGCCGGCGCTGCCCGTCGCGCTCGCCGCCGCGCGCTCCTGGGGAGACATGCAGCCCTACCGCCTCGACTAGTATAGCAGTGAGGCTGGGTAGCGGCGACAAGCGGCAGGTGAGGTAAGGTGCGCGTGTTGCAGGCGAGATAAAGCGCGCGATGGAGGCGTGCGGGCGGGACAGCGGGCTGCCGGCGCTGCCCGTCGCGCTCGCCGCCGCGCGCTCCTGGGGAGACATGCAGCCCTACCGCCTCGACTAGTATAGCAGTGAGGCTGGGTAGCGGCGACAAGCGGCAGGTGAGGTAAGGTGCGCGTGTTGCAGGCGAGATAAAGCGCGCGATGGAGGCGTGCGGGCGGGACAGCGGGCTGCCGGCGCTGCCCGTCGCGCTCGCCGCCGCGCGCTCCTGGGGAGACATGCAGCCCTACCGCCTCGACTAGTATAGCAGTGAGGCTGGGTAGCGGCGACAAGCGGCAGGTGAGGTAAGGTGCGCGTGTTGCAGGCGAGATGAAGCGCGCGATGGAGGCGTGCGGGCGGGACAGCGGGCTGCCGGCGCTGCCCGTCGCGCTCGCCGCCGCGCGCTCCTGGGGAGACATGCAGCCCTACCGCCTCGACTAGTATAGCAGTGAGGCTGGGTAGCGGCGACAAGCGGCAGGTGAGGTAAGGTGCGCGTGTTGCAGGCGAGATAAAGCGCGCGATGGAGGCGTGCGGGCGGGACAGCGGGCTGCCGGCGCTGCCCGTCGCGCTCGCCGCCGCGCGCTCCTGGGGAGACATGCAGCCCTACCGCCTCGACTAGTATAGCAGTGAGGCTGGGTAGCGGCGACAAGCGGCAGGTGAGGTAAGGTGCGCGTGTTGCAGGCGAGATAAAGCGCGCGATGGAGGCGTGCGGGCGGGACAGCGGGCTGCCGGCGCTGCCCGTCGCGCTCGCCGCCGCGCGCTCCTGGGGAGACATGCAGCCCTACCGCCTCGACTAGTATAGCAGTGAGGCTGGGTAGCGGCGACAAGCGGCAGGTGAGGTAAGGTGCGCGTGTTGCAGGCGAGATAAAGCGCGCGATGGAGGCGTGCGGGCGGGACAGCGGGCTGCCGGCGCTGCCCGTCGCGCTCGCCGCCGCGCGCTCCTGGGGAGACATGCAGCCCTACCGCCTCGACTAGTATAGCAGTGAGGCTGGGTAGCGGCGACAAGCGGCAGGTGAGGTAAGGTGCGCGTGTTGCAGGCGAGATAAAGCGCGCGATGGAGGCGTGCGGGCGGGACAGCGGGCTGCCGGCGCTGCCCGTCGCGCTCGCCGCCGCGCGCTCCTGGGGAGACATGCAGCCCTACCGCCTCGACTAGTATAGCAGTGAGGCTGGGTAGCGGCGACAAGCGGCAGGTGAGGTAAGGTGCGCGTGTTGCAGGCGAGATAAAGCGCGCGATGGAGGCGTGCGGGCGGGACAGCGGGCTGCCGGCGCTGCCCGTCGCGCTCGCCGCCGCGCGCTCCTGGGGAGACATGCAGCCCTACCGCCTCGACTAGTATAGCAGTGAGGCTGGGTAGCGGCGACAAGCGGCAGGTGAGGTAAGGTGCGCGTGTTGCAGGCGAGATAAAGCGCGCGATGGAGGCGTGCGGGCGGGACAGCGGGCTGCCGGCGCTGCCCGTCGCGCTCGCCGCCGCGCGCTCCTGGGGAGACATGCAGCCCTACCGCCTCGACTAGTATAGCAGTGAGGCTGGGTAGCGGCGACAAGCGGCAGGTGAGGTAAGGTGCGCGTGTTGCAGGCGAGATGAAGCGCGCGATGGAGGCGTGCGGGCGGGACAGCGGGCTGCCGGCGCTGCCCGTCGCGCTCGCCGCCGCGCGCTCCTGGGGAGACATGCAGCCCTACCGCCTCGACTAGTATAGCAGTGAGGCTGGGTAGCGGCGACAAGCGGCAGGTGAGGTAAGGTGCGCGTGTTGCAGGCGAGATAAAGCGCGCGATGGAGGCGTGCGGGCGGGACAGCGGGCTGCCGGCGCTGCCCGTCGCGCTCGCCGCCGCGCGCTCCTGGGGAGACATGCAGCCCTACCGCCTCGACTAGTATAGCAGTGAGGCTGGGTAGCGGCGACAAGCGGCAGGTGAGGTAAGGTGCGCGTGTTGCAGGCGAGATAAAGCGCGCGATGGAGGCGTGCGGGCGGGACAGCGGGCTGCCGGCGCTGCCCGTCGCGCTCGCCGCCGCGCGCTCCTGGGGAGACATGCAGCCCTACCGCCTCGACTAGTATAGCAGTGAGGCTGGGTAGCGGCGACAAGCGGCAGGTGAGGTAAGGTGCGCGTGTTGCAGGCGAGATAAAGCGCGCGATGGAGGCGTGCGGGCGGGACAGCGGGCTGCCGGCGCTGCCCGTCGCGCTCGCCGCCGCGCGCTCCTGGGGAGACATGCAGCCCTACCGCCTCGACTAGTATAGCAGTGAGGCTGGGTAGCGGCGACAAGCGGCAGGTGAGGTAAGGTGCGCGTGTTGCAGGCGAGATAAAGCGCGCGATGGAGGCGTGCGGGCGGGACAGCGGGCTGCCGGCGCTGCCCGTCGCGCTCGCCGCCGCGCGCTCCTGGGGAGACATGCAGCCCTACCGCCTCGACTAGTATAGCAGTGAGGCTGGGTAGCGGCGACAAGCGGCAGGTGAGGTAAGGTGCGCGTGTTGCAGGCGAGATAAAGCGCGCGATGGAGGCGTGCGGGCGGGACAGCGGGCTGCCGGCGCTGCCCGTCGCGCTCGCCGCCGCGCGCTCCTGGGGAGACATGCAGCCCTACCGCCTCGACTAGTATAGCAGTGAGGCTGGGTAGCGGCGACAAGCGGCAGGTGAGGTAAGGTGCGCGTGTTGCAGGCGAGATAAAGCGCGCGATGGAGGCGTGCGGGCGGGACAGCGGGCTGCCGGCGCTGCCCGTCGCGCTCGCCGCCGCGCGCTCCTGGGGAGACATGCAGCCCTACCGCCTCGACTAGTATAGCAGTGAGGCTGGGTAGCGGCGACAAGCGGCAGGTGAGGTAAGGTGCGCGTGTTGCAGGCGAGATAAAGCGCGCGATGGAGGCGTGCGGGCGGGACAGCGGGCTGCCGGCGCTGCCCGTCGCGCTCGCCGCCGCGCGCTCCTGGGGAGACATGCAGCCCTACCGCCTCGACTAGTATAGCAGTGAGGCTGGGTAGCGGCGACAAGCGGCAGGTGAGGTAAGGTGCGCGTGTTGCAGGCGAGATAAAGCGCGCGATGGAGGCGTGCGGGCGGGACAGCGGGCTGCCGGCGCTGCCCGTCGCGCTCGCCGCCGCGCGCTCCTGGGGAGACATGCAGCCCTACCGCCTCGACTAGTATAGCAGTGAGGCTGGGTAGCGGCGACAAGCGGCAGGTGAGGTAAGGTGCGCGTGTTGCAGGCGAGATAAAGCGCGCGATGGAGGCGTGCGGGCGGGACAGCGGGCTGCCGGCGCTGCCCGTCGCGCTCGCCGCCGCGCGCTCCTGGGGAGACATGCAGCCCTACCGCCTCGACTAGTATAGCAGTGAGGCTGGGTAGCGGCGACAAGCGGCAGGTGAGGTAAGGTGCGCGTGTTGCAGGCGAGATAAAGCGCGCGATGGAGGCGTGCGGGCGGGACAGCGGGCTGCCGGCGCTGCCCGTCGCGCTCGCCGCCGCGCGCTCCTGGGGAGACATGCAGCCCTACCGCCTCGACTAGTATAGCAGTGAGGCTGGGTAGCGGCGACAAGCGGCAGGTGAGGTAAGGTGCGCGTGTTGCAGGCGAGATAAAGCGCGCGATGGAGGCGTGCGGGCGGGACAGCGGGCTGCCGGCGCTGCCCGTCGCGCTCGCCGCCGCGCGCTCCTGGGGAGACATGCAGCCCTACCGCCTCGACTAGTATAGCAGTGAGGCTGGGTAGCGGCGACAAGCGGCAGGTGAGGTAAGGTGCGCGTGTTGCAGGCGAGATAAAGCGCGCGATGGAGGCGTGCGGGCGGGACAGCGGGCTGCCGGCGCTGCCCGTCGCGCTCGCCGCCGCGCGCTCCTGGGGAGACATGCAGCCCTACCGCCTCGACTAGTATAGCAGTGAGGCTGGGTAGCGGCGACAAGCGGCAGGTGAGGTAAGGTGCGCGTGTTGCAGGCGAGATAAAGCGCGCGATGGAGGCGTGCGGGCGGGACAGCGGGCTGCCGGCGCTGCCCGTCGCGCTCGCCGCCGCGCGCTCCTGGGGAGACATGCAGCCCTACCGCCTCGACTAGTCCCGCGATGTCACACATATTAGTCTTGTTCGCCTAATTTACAAATATGCTAATGTTCGTGTGGATGGCCATATTTGCCAATTAGCGATTTGATGTACAACTTAAATATTACCCATAATAACTTGGGTCCATCTGCTCGCGCTTGCTGAGTTATGCAAGGGAGAGGACAATGTTCACGCTAGATATAATTTCAGTATAAATACTTCGATTTTGGACTGTACGCTTATAGACATTTATTATTTGTTTGTCATCAATATGTTAGTCGGCACTAGTTCACTGACGTCGTGTTGGCGCCGTGAAGACATCGCTAGCACGCCTCTAATATAAGTTTAAATGTTTACAAATAATACGTTAATGTTCCTGTTTGAAATCATTAAATAAAAACAATAAGAAAAAGCCTTTACTTTTTATTTCATAAAAAAAACAGCTTATTGACTCAGGCGTTACTTTGCGGAAATCCATTGTAAATAGATGACAAAATTAAATATTTAGTGTACTTCCGCTGTGATCCGAAATCCAAATTAGGACAAGTAAAGGAAAAATCAACTAAGATCAATTAACCAAGCTTAATTAACTAAGATTAACGTTACCTATCACAATTCGGAAATTCTTAACTCTACACGTGTTTCGCCTAACCACAAGGCATTATCAGGAGATGCTGACTCTTCGAACGACAAGTCGAGAGACTCTCGACTTGTCAAATTGTGATAGGTAACGTTAATCTTAGTTAATTGATCTTAGTTAATTAAGCTTGGTTAATTGACCTTAGTTGATTTTTCCTTTACTTGTCTTAATTTGGATTTCGGATCACAGCGGAAGTACACTAAATATTTAATTTTGTCATCTATTTAAAAAAAAAACAGATTAAGTGTACTTATAAAAATAACAATAAAAGTGTTTATAACACAAAACAAAATAGTCAAATTGATCAAATAAAATACGAGTATATATGTCAACATAGGTAATGTAAAATTATGTACATAGAGAATTATCCGATTCATAATAAAATAATTGCACTTATAAAATAATAATAAAAGTGTTTATAACACAAGACAATTAAGGACAGATGATTTGATGTCACAACAAATACTATTATACAAATAAAACAATAAAAAATAATATAGAGCACATAATTAAAGCCAGTTTAAAGTATAAGCGGTGTACTTGTGAGTACCGTGATTCACTATGATTTGTCTGAACGCGCGGTTTTGTAAAAATACATGTTTAACATAAATGTTAACATTTGCTTTCATTATCAAACTTATGTGATAGAAACTAAACTAGGCATACTTATTTAATTAGTCAGCATAATGTCAGTAATCCGGCACTGCAATAGACCGATCGATACGTCCAATAATCCGGCACCCTCCGCCCGCGTCCCTCGCCTTAAGCAGTGTGTCCGCTTCGCTTAGCACTCTAATAACCTTATAAGGTGTCAAGCGGCTGGCACACTGCCCGATTTATATATTGAGAGCTATATTTCATTTAATTTTGTCAATAATCCAGTAGTCGGAACATACCAATGGTCCAGTTTCTATATAGTGCCGGAATCCTGGTTTAGTTATAGTATAGTGTCGGATTACTGACACTACACTGTAAGTACTACAAATTATTTTTAGATGCAATTTTCAGTTCATTACATTTTTGCTATTTGAAGTACAACAATCGAATTACGATCGTTGCGTACCTACGTGGATAGGATTAAGCCTACGTCAAACCACTGCGTACAGCGCGCGGCGCGGTGACTTTATTACATCATGCCGGTTACCCTGATCATGGTGTAGAGCTGGCACTTCACATTACTGTATCTGTGTTGTCCAACCCGTGTGGACGTATTGGTGGTGCAGCAGCTACAGCTTGACGCGGATCCAGGTGCAGAGGCGATGTTGGCGCACGTCCACGGAGTCGTACCAGATGTTGGCGAGCCCGTCGGCGGCGGCGCTGCGCAGGTTCTCGGCCATGATGCGGCGCCGCTCCGCGTTCTTGGCGGCCGGCGCGTGCCGCAGCATCTTGTAGCGCGACATCGCGCGCGGGAACCTTCGCAATCAATATATTATACAACAAATAATCTAGTGCACGCTGTTACAGCACTTTCTAGTAGCCAGCTAGTAATGAATAAAGAGAACCGTTACTGATAGACTGATGTGTCAACGCACAGCTCATAGCTGTTAACGGTTTGCCCTGACAGTCGGCATGTTACACCCATTATGATGATTACTAACTAAATATTGTCTTCACCCCTAAGCTGTATTTTATGTGTGGAAAATCATCGAGACTCCATAACGTCATATATTACAGTTTATTATTTGTATTTCCGTAATGATAATAAATTTCTTCGATTTATATTTTCTTTTACAACGACGCAAGAAAGAAATACAAAGCTACTTTTACTGTTGGTCAATTATTAGAATTAAGTTACATTAAGATTTCCATAACGCAAAAGGAGTGTTTACTCAACAAGGCGAACTAAAAAGGTCTCCAAAGTTAGGAAAGAGCGAGGTCACAACGAAGTACCTCTGTATGTGAAGTTGGTGCGCGAGGATCCTGGCGGCGAAGTCGTCGTCCTCCCCGCCCCAGCCCTGGAAGCGGTTGGAGAAGCCGCCCACGGCCGCGAACTGGTCCGCGCGGATGGCCAGCGCGCCGCCCACCAGGTGCTCGTACAGCAACACGAACCTGCAACGCACCGCCTGTATATTGCTTCTAGAGGCCGACATTTTGAATCAATCTTGTCGAAATTAGGTCTTCTACATATGAGCTAAGTTGCCAAGCTCAGGTGTCGAGTTTCCAAGCCGGCTGGAGGCCTCTGAATTGGCTTAACGAGTGCCCATACTAAGAGTATCAGTACAACGTGCAGGTATACCGGAACTTGTCGAGGCTGGCGCTGAGGTGCCTGGGCTGGCGCGTGCAGGCGTACAGGTTGGCGGCGTCCAGCGGCAGCATGTCCACGTCGTGCAGCACGAGGCACGGGAAGTGCTCGGCCAGCGCGCGCCGCGCCCCGATGTTGTACAGCAGCCCCTTGTTCCACGGCTCGTCGTCCGCCTGCTCGATCAGGAACATCCTGCGTCCGAACCGATACCCTCTCATGTGCCTGTCGCTTGTAAGCCATGACAGCTTAGCTCGGGCTTACTACTGCCAGGGCGTGGATAATTCTAGACATGAAACTAAAAGTGTCGCTGACTCCTGCCTAGTTGTAAGTGTAAAAAAAAAAACACGCTCAAGACCTTTTAAGTGGGCTAACCAAATAGCTAATATTATGAGGCAAGTTTGCTTGTATGTATTAACGGCTTAACCGATTATGACGAAATTTAGTATACAGGAAGATTGGATCTTAACTGCATTGCACATGTTAGCAAACAAATGTACCAACTACTAGAAACAAATCTTGATGAAGCTCCATCCAGCTAGCGAGTGTAGCTACTACCTTATTGTGCTTGGAAAATAGAATGCCAAGCTTGCCAGGCAATGTTGTAATTTTTTCAAGTATGTATTCAGTGTGAGTGATATTGTATTCCAATTCCATGCCATCTAAATAAAACCTCTGTAGCACAATGTGTCAGCACACTCACTTGTAATGTATATTCTGTTTCCTGAGAAAGTTGTGCATGTACGGCAGGAACACGTCCAGGTGTTTCTGGCGGTTCCTGTACGTCACTAGGATGGCCACGCTGAACGCGGGGTCGCACGTCTCCGGGATGTAGGACCCGTTAACGATCCCCGTGGGAAGGAAGTCGTCGAACTTGTCGGGGACCTGCCAGCTCTCCAGAGACTCTCGACTCGCCAGAACACCATCGTATGTACATTGTACGTGCGTTTTCTTGGCGAGGTAGGGCACGGTCTCCCGGTGCAGCTGGCTCGGGATCTCGTCTGCCGGGATGTGAGGGTAGTTGTATAGTCCGTAGCATGTGAAGAAGCGCACGGTGACGAGCGCGCCCAGCACGCCGGCCACGCATGTTATAAGTCGTAGCTGTTGTATCCTGCAACATTACAGCTCACTATTACTCTGTGACACTCACCTTTGTGCAGCTCACATTAGCAATCTCCAGAAACTCTTGTCAGGTGAAATGCCTGGATTAAGAGTTCCTGCTCTTCCCATACTGTATAATTTGTTGTTATATAAAATTACATGAAAAATCAAAGTGTTACAGTAGTATCATTCCTGTTTCAACTTGATTATTATAGTATTTTTGCACTTTTGTAAATATTTAAATGATTGAACATTAATTACCTTGAATGTATTGCTTATGTGAAGTTTTCTTTGCAATGTTAACATTTTGAAGTTATTTATATGGAGCATCTTGGATGTCTTGGACTTTATTTATTAAGTTTCACATTTGATAATGATACTGACATATGGTTTTAAAGTGGAGTAAATGTGTACCTGCTTAGTTAACATGCTACATCACGGAAGTGTAGCTTTCCAGGAAATATGCATTGAATTTAAACAAAACTAAAATGACAAACCTTTTAAATAAATGTTTGAGCATTTGTCAGAACTTGATATGTGTTGTTGCTGCAGTCAGACTGTGGTCGGGGCCTCCATGCCAGGCATGAGGTATCACACCATCACTGCTCAGTGCTGGAACAAAGGTAGGGAAAGATACATGTAATAATTTGATAGATACACAATAATACTATTTTAGAAAACTATGGAAGCCACCGTGGCTAAAAAAAAAGTCTGTATGAAACACATTTAAATCTTTATTAAGTTTATATTTCATGTAATGAATAGGACAACCTCATTGGCCTAATGGTTACCATGCTGGACTGCCAATCAGAAGGTTCCGGGGTCAATTCCCCCCGCGGCAAACTTTGTAAATTTGTTGGCTTTGGGTCTGTTTAAATATGTCTCTATATAAAAATATGTATGTATGTACATATAGTATCAGTTGTGTTAGCTACCATAATACAAACTTGATATGGTTCAGTATGGGGTTACCCAGCCATGAGTGAAATGAGTCGTAAAAAAAATTGTAGTTTTTATTGTCTGGTTGATAAAATCTTTATCCTTTTATCTATGTGAATACCTATTTAGCACATTTTACTTAAATAAACATATCAAAGTAGTATGTTTTACTATATTATATTTCTATTATAATAAATATTAGTAAAAGCTTAGAAAGAGCAATGTAGCAATTCTCATAACTGAGACTGTCCCCTAAAAACGAAAGGTATTTAAATAGAAAATACCATTAAATATCCATACCAGTATAGTAAATGTAATAGAAGTGATGGTGCAGCGGGAATGGTTAGCCTAGTTCTCATAGGAAGCTCCCAGCATGTGGAATGTACCGGCATTATCTGTCATGTTCCATTAGCCTCAATATTTATCAGTTGCAGGCCAGCCTAGTACCTACATACCACAAACAAAACTATTAAATATTCCATTAAGGTCTTACACAGTACATTAGCTTAATGCACTATTGTAATGTGCACGCACACCCAGGGTCATCAACATTTTATTTAAGGTAAAATTATTTAATACTCATCAAAAACATAATAGTGAGGCCTTTTAGTGTAACTATAAAGTGCTCATTATTTATAAATAAAATATAATTTAAGGTGATTTGCTGACACAAATGTAGGAATAGGTTCTAAGCTGTGTGTATTCTCTGTAGAACCTGAAGATTTGTTCCAGACCTTGTAGGCTTGCAGAGGTGATGAGGTTATACATTTTATCAGCACACAGTTTTAAACAGAGTGTTTTAAGCTCAAATTCAAATGTCTTTATAAGCAAGACAAATACTGTAGTACAAGAAATGTGCACCCTGTGCTAGAGGAAAATATAGAGGATAAGAGGAAATGTCTTATTAGCAACACAAATATACAGAAAATGTGCACCCTGTGCTTTGTTATTAGGGCATAGCTAAGACTACTTAAAGTTACTTAATAATTACTATATTTAAATCTAGTTATTAACATTTAAATTATTATTAATTTATCTTAAAATTACTGACATGAGAATTGTGAGACGAGTATTAAAATACACTCCCCATATCCTCCATATATCAGGATTATTGTTCATTAATATAAACTTTAGTTATTTGAAATTTTAGTCGAAGGAATACCTTTCCTTCGAAGCATGCACGTAAATTACACGGTTGGATAACATATAAATAATTCTATTGACATTTGTAAACAGGATTAAATTCTAATTAGAAAAATGAACACACTGTATAACTGAACATACATCGTTAGCAACCTTAACGCATGACCTAATTACTATATGAATTATTGAGTTTATATGAACAACGCACTAAAATACATTTTTAGTTGCACTGTGCGATAGCTTCCATTCGTACGGCGCGCCATTGCACACGGAAATAAGTCAATACAAGTCATCTGTCAAACTGATAACTGACGTTTTCCCATGAACGTAAACAAACAAATATCTCCTTAGAATACTTATCTTTTATCTTAATCTTTTTGATGAATAGTGTGATTTCCATTTAGTATAGCTCATTTAATATCTTGTTTGCAATATTCAGTTTTTGCATCGGACAAGAACAGACAATGAGTGAAATAACAGAAGAAGAACTAACCTGTGCGCCGCTTGATTCTTACGCCGAATTAATGATGTTTTTAAAATTTCCACCTCCATGGACTGCTTTATGCAAGGAATTAACCCCGCATAGCGATTATAAAATAGTAAACATGGACATGGTTATGGGATCAGAAGTAGAAATTGATGCGCCGGAAACTTACTGTCACTTCAATCCGGATACGGAAGATCCAAGTCGAACTGAAACAATTAATTTACCGAAGACTTTGGTTTGTCATGATATGGCTAATGGATATCATGATGACAGGTAAGTAGATCTATTTTTATCGTTTCTGATTTTTATCAATCACAATCACAAATATGCTTTCTACGATCACAATACTATACGCGTCATCACAGACTATAACGCAATTTTAACAAATCACATCATGTTCTTTGATCAGCCAATGAAATCGTTTCTTTATCTTTTACGTTCATTCGTTCAATGATTGTACAGTCAGGGAAAGCAGTGCTTATTCATTTATCTATAGTACATTGGTGAAAGTAACTTATTTAGTCCCGAGACGTGGGTTGGAAATTTGAATGTATGGATGTTCATATTTTGTTACTTTGGTAGAGGCCGTAAAGTTTACCAATCTAGAAATAATTGATCAATTGACAATTGAACACCTACATGCGCGAGCCCGACTCGCACGAGTCGGGCTCGCGCATGTAGGGTTCCGTACCATTACATTAAATAAATAGCAAAATAATAATTGTATCATTTATTTTTAAATAATTTTTTTTTTAATATTCTGTATCTAATTTTTAGAGAGTACCAAATGTCGTTACAAATACTGATTGAAAAATTGCTTAAAATTAAGATGATACAACTATGAAATGTGTTTTCAGCGTCATTGATGGAACAGCGGAACGCAACGCATACACATTTTACAACTGGGCTGGAATAGACATATTTTGTTATTTCAGTCACCACCTGATTACGATTCCTCCTGTTGGGTGGATCAATGTTGGACATGCTCATGGCGTTAAAGTCCTCGGTAATTACAATAATAAGTATTTCACTAATATAGTGCTATGGAGACGGGCCGCCGCGCTGCAGACGTTACAGTGGAGGAAAATACAAGTAAACTTAAGTACTTATTACCTATAATATATTTTCATACATTTTAGGTACCGTAATAACGGAATGGTCTGATGGTGTTGAATTTTGGGACGAAATACTCGGATCAGAATTAATGTTTCAAAACTTTGCCAAAGCACTTGTAAATACGGCAAAACTTTTAAAGTTCGAGGGCTGGCTATTAAATGTTGAAAATAAGGTAAATACTTGTTTATTCGCGCCTGCTTGTCGTCGTGTGTTAATTATAATGCTTGTAATTGTAAATATTTAATTATATTCTTATATAATAAGATTTAGTCATTTTGTCTTGATTTGTGACAGCATAGTTTTAATCTAATGCCTATGGTAAATATGTAAAACAATCTATTTAGTTTTTTTTTCTAGATTTCCAAACCACAATTATTAATAGAGTTTGTGCAGTATCTGCATACCTTACTACATGAAGAGATACCTCATGCCGAGTTGATTTGGTATGACAGCGTTACGATCAAAGGAAACCTAAACTGGCAAAACGCTCTCAATCATCAAAATAGGTTCAGCTTTTATTTGTTTTTGTTTTTCTTTGTTTTTTTTTTGTACAAATAATACTAAGAATATTATTTATAATTTTGTAGACCATTTTTTGACGCGTGTGACGGTATCTTCACCAACTACTCTTGGTCTGAGCTAGACATCTCGTCGAGTGCTGCGGAGGCGGGCCGCCGCGTCACAGACGTGTACGTAGGTATCGACGTCTGGGGACGCAACTTTTACAGTGGAGGGAAATTCAATACTCAAGAGGTAATTATTTTTATTTTTTTATAGGACGAACAAATAGCTGTAATAAATACATAGAAGTAGAAGAGAATAATACTAAGCCTAAAAGTTCATCACTTATCGTTTCACGTAGGTACTTTGTTTAAACAACACATAAATATATATATGAATTAACAAATTAAAACACAAAGCCTAAATTATAGTTATTTCAAAATAGAAATTCAAAGCCATATAGTTTAATATTAGTATCGGATTTTTTTTCTTTTGTTGTTATTTTTCATGTCGATTTATGTCAGTAACAGTACTAAGCGGAGTCAAGGTTGTTCATTCATTACACATGTATGTAAACAGTTTTTGAAATAATCTATAGATGGCGTGCATCAGTTTTGTAATAAATAAATTATTTATTTATTACACGGATCAGAAATATGTTAGCAACACATGTACGACATAAAGCTGCACTGGCTAGCTTCACTCCTCAGTTACACTTATAACTACAGTACCTACAATAACATATTAGTATATTTATTATTTATCACAGCTCTTTTTCCCGTATCAATAATAATCAATTTATACTGCCTACGGCCCCCAAGTGTGGCATTTTAGACAAGCTGATAATAGCCATTGCTATCACTGGCAATAGAAACAACAATCACTATTATTGTTCTAATAAGTATTTTATTTATTACTTATTTTGTCTGTAGGTATGTCACTCTGTCTGTCAGCATAAATAATTACATAAATAAAATTTAACACTACTGCTGCGTCGCTCAGCATAGTATTTGTCTATTGCCACTGATAGCAGTGGCAATTACCATTGGTTGTAGCGACAGGTTTTAAATACCAGACTTGGAGGCAGATGGAATGTTTGTGATGCTGGTATTCCACCTGCGTTAAGATAATGTGGAACCACGCGTTAACTATATGATGAAGCGCGTTGATATGTTCACGCCGTAACACGTACTCGTAGTATGGGCTGCGGTAACATTATTATTATATACATTAATCCAATAATATAATCTTTTTCGTAGATACTAAGTGGCCAAGCTTTAGTGTAAAGAGTTTTCAAGCTACCCACGCCGTTGCCCCCTACGCCGTTATTTGGACCTCTGATAAGGCCCAAATAACGGCGTGTACTAAGAGTAACGGCCGGGACCCACAAGCCTTGCCCGGTGTTTGGTGGTGTCCCGCATGCTCGGCGGCTGCCCGGGACGCTACTCGTGGTGAAGCTGTAGCTGGTGTGCAGGCGCTGCGCGTGGTGCACGCGGCCGGGTGCTCGCTGGCGGTGTTCGCGCCGGCGTGGACGCACGAGGCGCTGAGCCTGCAGGAGGGCGCGCCCGACGCCGTGGCCGCCGCGGACCACCTCGACCGCGGCCAGCGCTTCCTGCTGCGCGACCGCGCGCTCTGGGGCAGCTTCTGGCCGTTCCTCAGCACGCGGCTGCCCTCGCAGCTGCCCTTCAAGACCTCCTTCTGCCGCGGCTTCGGCAAGAAGCGCCGCCTCTACGGGGAGGTAGGGCTCGCTCGGCGCGCGGCCGCCGCCCGAGCGCGCGCTGACCCGCTCCCGCCCGCAGGTGATCGGGCGCGGCGCGTGGTTCAACCTGCGCCACCAGCAGTACCAGCCCAACGCGGCGCACGGCCCGCACGGGTACCTGCTGTCCTCGGAGGACGCGGTGCTGGCCTTCTCGCGCACCCGCGCCGTGCGCGACGCCGGCGGCATCCTGCGCTACCGCCACTCCTTCGAGGCGGAGCGCGCGGCGCTGCATGCGCGCTCCGAGCGGGCTCACCCGCAGGCCGCCGCCGAGCCCGGCCCCAGCGACGAGCCTCCCGCGCGGCGACACAAGCCCGCCAAGCGCACCGTCAAGGACTGCATCAAGGAGCTGTTCGGAACGAAGTCGCCTAAGAAGGTATCGATGATAGAAATCGAGAGCGAAGAGACTCGCCTCGAGACCGCTGCTATCTCCGGGTCGGGAGCGGAGGCGACGGGGGCGGAGCAGCCGAGAGAGAAGGTGCCGGGGGTGGAGGTGCCGGGGGCGGAGGAGCAGCGGCGCGGCAGCTCCATGGTGGCGGTGTCGGTGAACCTGCGGCTGGGGCGGGCGAGCGCGGCGGGTGGGACGCGCTGGGCGCTGGCGGCCGTGGCGCGCGAGCGCGAGTGCCTGGAGCTCTGGCAGGAGGACAGCTTCACGGGCGGCGCGTGCCTGCGCGTGCACCCGCGCGACGAGCCGGGCGCGCCGCACCGCCGCACGCGCCTCTTCCACTGCCACTTCCCGGTGGAGAGCGCGCTGCTGGCGTGCGTGGTGAGCAAGCCGGCGCCGGAGCACCCCGCGCAAGGCCTGCACGTGTGGCTGCACGCGCGCGGGCCAGGCGGCGACACGCGCGTGCGCCTGCTGGCGCGGCCGGAGCCCGCGCGCGTGGCGCGCCGCGGCGTGCGGGACGTGCCGCCGCTGGAGCCGGCCGACCCGCACCTGCGCCTGCTGCAGCGCCACGTGCTGCTCAACCACACCGCCTTCTACGTGCCGCAGGACAACTGCTTCGGCTGGCGAGTGAGGTGCGCGCCCGGATAGCAGCGCGGCGTGGTGGGGGGCGCGCGTGAGTAACGTGTGGTGTTCCGCAGCTACTACTCGGTGGAGCTGGCGGGGCAGCGCGTCACCTCCGTCAACGTGCAGACCAGCGAGCCGGACGGGCCCATCCTGCTGGGACACTTCGGCCTGTGCCCCGCGCCCGCCGCCGCGCCGCACTCCCACTACGCCGGCTAGGAGACACGGGTGATACATTTATACTCAACTTTTAAACATCGCCACTATCGCATCATAACTATACCAGTGCCGAGGAGAAACAAGCGCGCTGTTCCTCGCAGTGTGCGGAACATGACATATTATGAGCCTTCATAGCGTCGAGCGAGCAACGTAGTTGTGGTTGTTATGTTATGTCATGTCATGTTATATTCTAGGTGCAGCAGCAGTGCGAGCAGACGTCCACACACACACACACACACACACACTATATCTAAGCGAGTCGAGAGCTGGGTAACGTGTAACAGATATAGCAAAAACAAATCATTTATTTGTATTTGTAGCAACGTGATTTATTGTTCAAGGAATTAAAGATAATGTTATATTATATATATGTCACGGAATTAAATTTGCTAGGATTTTTATTTTCGGGTCGCGCTGCTCCAGATGATTAGTTATTTAAGATATAAGTTATGACTTATGAGGTAAAGTATTCTCCCAGCTTCGGACTCTACATGTACCTATAAGCGTTTGTAAACACTTTACTAAATATATACATTGTTATTATCAACTTTGTATTTTTATTACCTACTTTAAAATAATATCACGCACTCGATGTTGCCATGGCTCACGAGATTACCGCCATGTGGGATGTAGAATCGGCGATCATTGTCCCGATAGTTGTATCGGCAAACGGCCTCATAGAAAAGAGCCTAGACCAAAATTTTTTAGGCTTTCGCGAGATGGATGGATCAAGGGTCGGATACAGAAGGCAGTCATAGGGTAGGGTGGTTTAAGATCGCGCACTTAACGTTTGAGCAGCAATAAAAAAATAATAAAAAATCTTAGAGAAATCAACTTTATATATCCTTAAACCTTAATCATTAGGCAACATAACTGGAGAGTATTGTTAATGAAATCTTACCACTTTTATCACTATAAACGGATAAACGAATAATTGGAAATGCGCATTCTTACACTACCGGGTGGATAAGATTGCGCACTGAAGTCGACAAGAGAGCGCAGGGGTTTGTAAGAATGCGCGCTATTTTAAATAATCAATCAAGGCAAAAATTTCAAGTAAACGGTCTCATCCATGTTTTATATAGCACTCGGGTGGTATTTGTCCATAAGAACAGTGAGGTTGACAAAAAACCTATAGCGCTTCGCTGCCTGTAGCGCGCTAGGTATTTAAATATAAAACATATTGTTTTACCTACTTAATACTTTAAACCTAAAAACTTATATATAAAACTTATAAGTAAGAAATGATTGAATACGAATAATAATAATGTACTCGCAATTTGGACACGACGCACTCGTATAGATATTAATATGTATAAGTACATGTCCTGTGCAAATCCACACGTAACTTGAAAAACAAGTCATTGGTGTAGAGCCAGGATCGAACCAGGGGAAGGCTGATTGAAAAGCAGAAGTTTTTTTACCACTGAACCACACTCGCTGGTTTACTATACTGTAAGACTCTTTGTCCTGACTCATTCATTCATCTATAGGCAAAGCAGAGCCCAAACGGCTGTTCCTAGGGGTATGAAATTTGGAGGGTGTATTTGTTTATGTATGTGGACATTCCACCCCTAAGCGAACGAAAGAGGGTAAATAGTTTGTATGAAACTTCTTTGTTTTTGAACTTCTAGTTATGAATAAGAACAGTAAATTAAAGATTTGGCCATATCCTCGCTCTGAACGGGTTTACGTTATTTGTGAGTAAGCGTGCGGACATCACTGTATCCGTTACATAACACCCACAGTGTGTGCGCGCGATCCGTTACGTAACGCGTGCCGACACCCGCGATAACAGCTGACACCTCCATCTCCGGCCGGCCTCTAGCACCTCCTGCATATTTATAAAAACAATAACAACTTGAAAAAACTCTTCACTTCTTCGATCAATTCTACTAAAGTAATAATTGCGAAAATTTATGTGTATGTTGTTACGTCTATACGCTCAAATGGCTAAACCGATTTAGATAAAATTTGGTATGACAATAAGTTAGTTAGACCTTGGATTAACACATAGGCTACTTTTTATCCTCAAAGCAACTGTGGTTCCCGTGGCATGCGCTAGTAATTACTGTCAAATATTTGCGCTGCGTTGAAATTCGATCTCAAAAACATCATATAAGTAGTTGTTATATTTAAGTACGAGTATATTTCTTCTTGTAATTAAATATTATACAGAAATCTAAACAACCTAAAAATTTGAAATGTAATATTTTTAGGGAAATAAAGGCTATTTTATTTTATATTTCTTAGCCTTAGTTGATTATCTCACATTCCGCGGGTAACTCCGCGGGGCGTATCTAGTATAAAATCACTAAACGCCTAGCTAGTTGGAGAAAGCTTCTGGCCAGCCCGGAAAGGTAAAGATGCGGAAGAACGCAGATATTGAACTGTAGGGGACATACCATAGCTAAGGGACCAAGGAACAACCACGTAGAAAGTATGGAATCGGCTCGTGCTGGAAAGATAGCGTACCTACTTGGCTCAACCTAGCGGTCGGGTACAAGAAGTACCGCTGGAAAACCTGCCAAAGGAGATCCTGCTCCGGTTTCAGCCTACTTAGAGGCACAGCACCGGGGGAGTGGCTTCTCTCGGTATCGGGGGCTGAGCAAATTACATATAATACGCTAACTCTAAGCTTAAGTATAGTAAACACTTTACGATTTAAATTCGCTAAACATTTGAAACTCCTCAGCTACAATCTACCAACAGCACCAAAAAACTTTCTTATAAAATATGTTTGATATACTTAATATACCTGTCAAAGATTAAGGCCAAGTTAAGGGCAAATCTGGATTTAATAGATTTTTCGTAAAAAAAATTGTAAACGGAATATAATGTTAGAAAAAATAGCTTAAAGACTGATTGGTACCCAAATAAGTATAAGTATTCTTAGAGTGGTTCTTTAAACGACCTTTACCAATTTTTTACCGTTACGATTTATGGCGATAAAACTGTAAAATCAAGAGTTTGCCCTTATCTTGGAAGGAAGGGAGATGCCCTGTAAAACCGCAGGCCCCCGAGGAGCGCGGCAAACAGTCCTCAGGTTTCCTTATTTACCGCGCCAACCAATTATTGTAATGACCTCTACACAAACAAGATATTACAACTTGTAGTATCGCTAATTGCTTCTCGAATGTTATCGGAGTGTGAATCGAAACAACGGGAAAGTCGGCTGACAAACATTACTACAGTGCGGTGGAAAAAATGTTTATTTCAAATTGTATCTGCATTAGTGACACACATACTGAAGCTGTTTCGAGTCGTCTCCTCGCGGCTCTCCTTGCGCGTCCTATAGTCGGGGGTAAGTGTTCTTTTGGTTAATACTAGATACATATTTGGTACATGAATGATGATAAATATATATTTGAAGTTGCCAAATATTTCGTAGTTCTCGGACTGCGCGCTCTCAGTGTAATGACAACAATATAAGATTACCTAAGACTAGTGTCGCGCCGCCGAGCAAAGTAATGGTTGTATGTAGTGCACTGACAGCAGCAGTATGGAGCAGCTAGGAGCGCACAGATGTAGTTCTGGGCGCGGGCCGCGGCCGGCACGGGGCGAGGTAAGCTCGCGCTCTCCTCTCTTATCATTCAAGGTCGGCGCGCGGACGTCGCCCCCCGCTTATCGCTGAAAGTGGGTAAGTGCGACGACTCTCAGGTGTTAT
The DNA here is from genome assembly GCA_035578125.1 of Mellilla xanthometata. Classification (NCBI taxonomy): domain Eukaryota; kingdom Metazoa; phylum Arthropoda; class Insecta; order Lepidoptera; family Geometridae; genus Mellilla; species Mellilla xanthometata. The sequence continues at coordinate 14,481,969 of JAPUBQ010000011.1, read as the reverse complement.
TGTTCCACATTCACTTACAGCGAACGGTCAGCGAATCTTATCAGCATCTGTATAATCAGCGGCGCTATCAGATCCTCGAGCCGTTATGTAGGCGGCGAGACGAGCGGCCGAGCCAGTGCGGGCTCCGGATCAGTCGCATATACATAGTTCAGTGTCGCGTCGGTACTATCCTTCAGTCGAGCTTGTGGTGCAGGTCGTGCCGGCGCGAGCTGCGGCGGCAGGCGGTTAGCTTACACGGCTGTACACGAGATACAATTGTAATTTACTTAATTTTTTGTATACCTACTTAACATAACTAAGCTAATGTTATATTATTTGTAACTCACCGTTTGATGCAATTAAGTGATTTGATTCGATCAGTGCAGGTCACGTCGCGCGAGGAGTGGCAGCGCGCCGGGCACAGCGCCTCGTAGTGATGCTGCCCCCGGGGCTGGGCGCGTGCGCGGGCGGCGGCGCGGCGGCCGCGCTGGTGGCTGCGGCGCTGCACTACTTCGCGGCCGCCCACTGCCGCCTCGAGCCGCCCTACCCGCCCGCCCCGCCCGCCGACCGCCTGCTCAGTACGTCCGATACACCGCGCTACTGACCGTTCTAGCGAGCTAATACTCGAAACGCTGACGCGACGCATTCATATACTCTACTTTTATTTTGTTAAAATTTAACTCTTTTTGTTCCAATTTACCAGATGGCATGTCGATATCTTTAAATGATGTTTCCACGCCGCGTCACGGCTTGTAATATAATGTTCTACAAGTAGTGATAGTACCGCACGCGCCCGTGTCCGCAGACGGGTCGAGGTTCGACTTCATCGTGGTGGGCGGCGGCACGGCGGGGTGCGCGCTGGCGGCGCGGCTCGCGCGGCGCACCGACCTCCGCGTGCTGCTGCTGGAGGCCGGGCCCGACCCGCCGCTCGACGCTGTCGTAAGTCTCGCCGCGTGCCGTGCCGGGGGGTCGGCCGCTTGGAGCTGTGTTTGTGGAAATCACGCGATTCTAAAGTCTTTAATTCGGCATATAGAAGACTCGAAGTGCTGTATAAGGGTGTAGAAGTGCCGGAAGTATTTGTTATCGTAATTTGAGATCTTTCTGCTGCTCTGCATCACAGGCCTTAGAAGAACCTAGCACAGAGCACGGCCACTTCCCCCTTACAGACCTCCGCTTACACTAATATATTATGAGTTAACACCCTATTATGTAACGTTTGGTTAAATAAAATAAATAGATTTATTTGAGCGCCTTGCGTATATGTTGCACGTCCCAGATCCCCGGGTTCGCGTCGAGCCTGCAGGGCAGCCGGTTCGACTGGAACTTCACGACGGAGTACGACGGCGTGTCCGGCAGCGCGCTGCAGGGCGGGCGGCAGCTGCAGCCGCGCGGCAAGATGCTGGGCGGCTCCGGCTCGCTCAACAGCATGGTGTACGCGCGGGGCTTCCCCCGGGACTACGACGAGTGGGCGCTGTCGCTGGGCGCGCAGTGGGGCTGGGACGCCGTGCTGCCCTACTTCAAGCTGACGGAGCGCATGACGGACCCCAACATCGTGCGCGACCCCGAGCTCATGCGCTACCACGGCCGCGCCGGGGACCTCGAGGTCTCCGGCTCCAACGACACTTTCCACGAGATCGAGCGCTTCCTCGACGCGTTCCAGGAAGTGGGGTTCGAGATCGTGGACGACATGACCTACCCGCACCGGCTCGGCGCCGGCCGGTTCTCGCACACCGTGCGCGCCGGCACGCGGGACAGCTCGCTCACCGCGCTGCTCAACAAGGTCGACTCCGACAACCTGCTCGTGCTGAGGGACGCGCTCGTCACCAGGGTCCTGATCGACAACCTGACGGCCACCGGGGTCAGGGCCGTCGTCGGCGGCGACGAGCTCGTGTTCCACGCGGACAGGGAGGTGATCGTCACGGCGGGGACCTTCAACACGGCCAAGCTGCTGATGCTGTCGGGCGTGGGGCCGCGCGACCACCTGGAGCGGCTCGGCGTGCCCGTGCTGGCGGACCTGCCCGTCGGCCGCAACCTGCACGACCACGTCATGTTCCTCAACTTCATCTCCGCCGAGCGCGGCACCTGCGACGCCGGCGAGGCCAGCGCGTACCTCGACATCATGCGCTACCTGTACGACGGCGGCGGGCGGTTCGCGCGCGCCGACAGCGCCGGCGCGCTGCTGGCGCTCAACGGCTCCGAGCCCGGCGCGCCGGACTTCGCCTTCTACCCGAGCTGCGCGCCCGTCGCCAGCGGCTTCTACGAGGGCTGCCGGCGCGTGCTCGGCCTGGAGCCCGCCGCCTGCCGCCGGCTCGACGACGAGAACCGCAGCCGCGAGCTCATCTCGGTGGCCGTGGTGCTGCTGAAGCCGGCGTCGCGCGGCGAGGTGCGGCTGCGCTCCGCCGACCCGCTGCAGGCGCCGCTCATCCTGCCGGGCACGTTCTCCGCGCCGGCGGACCTGGCCGGCTTCCCGGCGGCGGTGGACGTGGTGCACGCGCTGGCCGCCACGCGCTGGTTCCGGGCGCACGCGGCGCGCGTGCTGGACCTGCGGCCGGCGGCGTGCGCGGGGCTGGCGGGCGCGGCGCGCGTGCGGTGCGCGGCGCGCGCGCTCGGCACGGCGGCGTGGCACGCGGTGGGCACGGCGGCGCTGGGCGGCGTGCTGGACCCGGCGCTGCGCGTGCGCGGCGTGCGCGCGCTGCGCGTGGCGGACGCCAGCGCGGTGCCCACCGTGCCGCGCGGGAACACCAACGCGCCGGTCATCATGATCGCCGAGCGCGCCGCCGCGCTGCTGGCCGCGCGCCACGCGCCCGCCGCGCCCCCGTAGCGCCCGCCCCATTACCCACTTCTCAGGCTGTGAAATAGATTAAGTTTTGTATTTATTCAATGGTTTCGAGTATTGCGGTGAGGTACACTACTAAAATAAAGTACACTAAGTTTGCGGAGAAAAGTAAACTATAAAATAATATATGTGCCTATAATATTATAAAGTTTTGTGTTATGCTCAGATTGAGATACATTATGTATATGAACAGACTAGAGCGCCGTTTAGATAATAACGCAACACATCGCTAGCTCCGTCAGAAGGACTCAAAGGTTGTAGAGGAGTGGTAGTAATTAGCATGCAAGTGGAGCCGCTGACAATGTATTAGGGAAGCGAGTATAATAAGTTTCCCCCCGTGCTAGGAGGTAACGTAACGCCTGCGTAACGTTACATGCGTTACGTAGCTCCGGGTGACATGGCGTGACTCTCATTACTTGTACTTGGTGACTCAGCTAATAAATAAGTACTTCATTATTGTCGTTATCAATAATAAATTCCTAATTTATCGATACTAATTCAATGGAATATCATACATCGCATTATTAAAATTTTTATTAAAAAAATTTAATAATGCGATGATTCTATAGTAAAAAAAACGCACTGGTCTAATTTATTAGATAATCTATCTATAAATTTGAAAAAAAAATGTATTTAAGAGGTCGGGCAGGGCGTCGGCTAGACGCTGACCTGCAGCCTCACTCGATATTACTGCTATTTCGTGTGAAACATCCTAGCTAGTCGTCTAGAACATTGATATCGTTATATATTTAGTATTACTGCGCGTAACGTACTCGCGATAACAACAAACATAGCTTCACCCCGCACGGCAGCGCGCGCTCTCCACACGCGGCGCCGATGCTACAGGCGTTAACTCTGCATCTACACCATTACACATATCTAAATAAGTAAACATAGTAGTTGTAGAGTCTTTTCACGGTCTTTTCTCAATTTTTTCAATCTTTTTCCCGTGTTCGGTTCTCAGAAAGGTATTATTGTGAAATGAGAACTACAAAACCTGCAGTCCGCGCGTCGCAGCCTGAGGCAGTCACTCTGGAATCGTATGGGAGTCAACCCGCGCTCGTATCATCACCGCGCCGTAGTACAGAGTTACTCTCTTATATATCCTGTGTCGCGCGTCGCTTCCCGACGAGAATATTTTTCTGTGCCGTGCACAATACTGTTCTGCATTTCAACAAGGAGCTTGACGATCGTTACCCACCGAGCTGCCGCCAGACGCGAGGAGTTGTCCCGGGGAGTGGCGTCGTGGATGAAAGGTGCTATCTAAGTTTCGCAATTTCCTTGTGAGAATCAGAACTTGCTACAGTCCACTCGTTTTGTATCGAACATCCCGTTTACATTTGATCACTTGAAAATGTAATTTCAAGATGTTGCCCTGTCTTGCCTTCATAAAATTTTAACCTGTTTATTTATTGGCAGATACGATACAACTAATTACCTAAAGAAAGTCTATCAATATTTAATACAGGTTTCCAGGGCATATATTAATTCTACATTACATTTTACTATTAATTAATTTACCATTATATATATTTTTTTATAATAAATACCTAGATTTATTTCTGTGTAAATGGATAAAATAAATACATCTCATCATTCACAATTACCTAAAGTAGATGAATGAATTGTATATATTTTATTGTAATAGGTAGTATTCTTCGTATGAGCTAAGTGGCCAGGCTCTGGTGTCGAGAGTTTAAAGTCGCCCGAAGGCCTCTGACTTGGCTTAACGACTGCTCGTACTAAAACTAAAAGCCAGGACCTACATTTTAACGTGTCGTCCGATCCACGGAAGCTCCCAGATGAAAATGCCACTTCAAAAACGACAGTCTTGTGCATGCAAACACCATACGTATCGACCGTTGCTTAGCTTCGATGATTACGTCAGATCACCTTAGCTAGTCGAGCTATAGGCGCTAATGATGCGTCTAGTTCCTGGAGGTGCGGTGTTCCCGCTCGCGCCGCGCCGGTACACGCGGACAGGAGTTATAGCGAATATATATGTATAACAGTACTTTTAAATTCTGTAAAACTTGACTATCACAACATTTTTTAATTCTAAAAGGACAATTTAAAAAAATATATTTTGTTGATATATCAAGCGTGTCGGATTACTTTACAAAATAAAAAAAACATGTTGCAAAAATAAATTCTCGCGTTGCATGCGAGCTTTTTAGTATTATTTTATTTTGTTCTGTTTTTACTATATTTGTCGTAGCGGAAACATAAATACATCAACTGTGAAAATGTTAACTTGAGGGTAGCGAAGTCTCAGTACCTAATACCCCTTGAGACACTTTAAAAAATAATGATTGGAGCTGATGTTCCGCCGCGAGCGCCCACAGCTCGCAGGGAGTGCGCGGCCGCGAGCGGAGATGTCGCACTTTCCCCGCGCGGCGCTGTGTGCGGCTGCAGTGCGGCGCGCCAGTACCCATGCGGATGCTCGCGCGCGACGCACGCGCAGGCTGCCGCAGCCATGTCGGACGCCGAGCCCGCGTACACGGCGGCGCGCACCGCCACCGTCTCCAGCCTCAAGTCCGAGCTCTCCACGCGGCGCCTGCTGGCCGCCGCGCCCCGCCAGCCCGCGGCGCCGAGCCCCGCCTCGCACAGCGCGGAGGCGGGTAGCGCGGCGCGCGGCCCGCGGCGCGCGCTGCTGCTGCTGGGGCTGGCGCAGCTGGTGCTGGGCGCGGCGCTGCTGGGCGCGGGCGCGCTGGCCGTGGCGCGCGGCGCCGCCCTGGCGCGCGTGGGCGCCGGGCTGTGGGCGGGCTGCGCCGCCGTGGTGGCCGGCGTGGTGGGCGTGCTCGCCGGCATCAACGACTGCTACGGCGTGCACGCTGCCGCACGGTCAGTGCACTACACCTACTCTATACGCCGGATGTTTGTGTGATTGTGTGTTGTGGTAAGCGAGGCTAGCGCCGCGCGACCTAACTGCTATGTGCTTCAGGAACTCAGTGTTCGCCAACTTAGCGTTCTAGCCTTCCAAGTCATTACCGAGCAATAACACATCATTATAATAGCACAGTCAAAATCGAGTGTTTGAGAGGTACAATCAATATTTTTCCAAAGCTGATAGGGCGTAAAGCAGAGTAACAGAAAGCATAAAATCGGTTTTTGGTATTTGTGTGTCTGTCTGATACGTTACAACTAATTCAACACTACTTCACGGATTTGACCGCGGTGTACGCACGTTCAGGCGGATCGCATATATACGTTATCCTTCAAGCACTGCTTCAAAGTGTGTGATAAAGTACGGGTGCGTGTGGTTGCCACAGTGCGCCAATCTCACTTGTTTGAGAGGAGTAAAGCTAGCAAGTGGTACGAGTAGTACGCGAGGCGGCACTGAGCACCAACACAACAACATCCAGAAGTAGAGGAAGCGAGTGACGTCACATGTCACACGCTAGTGTTGTGCGCGCCGCCTCCGCCGGGGACAGGAACCGCACCTCGCTACGAGACACGCACTATTTCAATATCTCAATGAATGATGATCTTATGCTACTAATATTATAAATACGAAAGTTTGTGTGTGTTTGTTACTTCTACACGCTCTAACGGCTGAACCGATTTTTATGAAATTTGGTGCGGAGATAAGATATAGGAGATAATTAATAAAGTAGAAGCAGATGTAAGTCAGCTTTCTTTGCGATGACGGCGAGCCGGCTGACCTGCGCTCTCGGGACGATGGGCTAAATTTATAACTAAATGCTCTCATCGTCCTTAACAACATAATTTTTTGCAAAGACTTTGAATTTATTGTTCATCCAAAAATGATATCTAAACAAAAATGTAATACAATCTGTGAGTTGCGTAGCAGACGGATTTATCGACTGAAAAAAACTACCATTGAATGTAATGAATGACTTACCAAATACGACGAGATGTAGAAAGGCCAATAAATTTTTTATCATTTACCATCTAAATTGGTCCCCCAGATTCAGCGTGAAGATGTAACTAACTTACACACAAACTTTGGCGTATATACTCGTATTTTTGAAGCGATGACAGCTCAGTCGGTCGTGCGGTCGCCTCATATCCAGAAAGTTTCGGGCCAGAGTACTATGACTAACTCGTGTGCTAACAAAAAACAAATGCTGTAAAGAGTTAAAAATTACCTATATAATATTACTAGCTGTCAAAGGAAACGTTGTTTTGCTACTATATTTGATTAGTTATCGAGCGGGATGAAAAAATATTAGATTACTAAAATGACTATAAAAATTGTGGTTTGTGATAAAAATGTAAGCATTTAGAGTTGTGTGTATTTTTAATGCTACATTATAAAAAAAATAAAAAATGGAAAAAATCAGGGTGAACAACCCTTATCACACAGGGGTGTGAAAAATAGATAGTAGCCGATTCTCAGATTTACAGAATACGCATATAAAATTTGGTAAAAACCGGTCAAGCCGTTTCGGAGGAGTACGGTAACTAATATTGTGACATGAAAATTTTATATATTAGATAGAAGATTAGAAGATAAGTGTCCAAGGTGGCATTTCTCAGGAAATAGAGACTCAGGAATTCCAGAGTTTTGCACTCCTCACAAGGAAGCGAATCGGCTTGTTCGATACCCTGGCTCTATTGGCGGCTACGCAATAATATTTTCGTAGACGGTCTACGAGATCCTGCTACGCGTACACTGAGAAAAAAATAAAATAACGTGAAAGTTATATAGGAAACATGAAAGAATAAATAGAAATTTAATATTATTTTATTATAAATTATTTATGGTAAAAATATGCGCTAAGACAAGCCGTATATAAAACTGACTGTTAACAGTATTTGATATACCACTTTCAAATAATGTTAATCAGTTATATACGAAACTTGTTGCAGCGTATATTTTCGCAAATTGTACCAAACGTTACTAATGTCGTCATGTCGCATAGCATTTGAACACCGTGGTACTTACCTAATGATTGTGAAGTCGTAGTGTTATGTTACCCTCGTGAATCCGCCGGGTAAATAGCCACTATCTTATAAATATATGCCTAATTACATACAACAAGGTAAATAATTGGGCAAGTGCGAGTTGGGCTCGCGCATGAAGGGTTCCGCACCATTATTTATACCAAATATTTTTTTTATTAAATTTTATAATTAATGTGATAGCATTTATTGCATTATAGCACATTTATTTATATATTTTGTGTAATTTTAAATATCTAGCAGTTACCGTTATTGATATGTAGCAAAAAAATACGAAAAAAAAAACACGTTTATTTGAACAAAACCCCATAATTTTTAAATTTTTGGTATTTGTTGTTATAGTGGCACGGGAAATACATATCTTATGAAAGTTTCAGCTTTCTAGCTATCACGGTTTCTGAGATACAGCCTGGAGACAGACAGACAGCGGAGGCTTAGTAATAGGGTCCCGTTTTTACCTTTTATGTACGGAACATTAAAAATAGTCTTACAATAACAAATTTTCGCTTTGATTTTCCTATCTAGTGAAGCTTGGATTTGCTCAGTTGTAATTACTTACACATTATTTTTTGTGTAACTTTTTCTTTATTGTAGTTAGGACATAAGGAACTTTAATTTGTAAATGAAGCATGTTAGATTCACATCGTGAAGTAAGTTTACGCTCGTTTTGTTTTTTTAAGATTTTATAAATATTTTAAGTTAGTTATAGTAAATTTACTGTTTTGTGAATTTTCAATAAAAAATATATATATATATATTTTGTAGGTTTCTATATAGATTTCCGCGTTATACTTCCCAGTTATGTCTTGGTTACACCCGTAGCGTGTACATATGTATGTATGTTGGTACCAATTATATTTCTAGTAATAACACACGGATTGGTTCATAATGACTTCCACTAGAAATATATAATAGTATCGACCGTCAGTAACACACGGTACAGGCAAGTACGGCTGAGTACTTAGTGATATTATTTTTCAATTAAATCAATTCATAGATTAGAGAATAACGATGCGTGAACAAAACATAACATTATTTTAATGTTTTCTGCCCTGGTAACCGTTCATAAAAAAAAAACATTACGATATATATGCACATATACAGTACATGTAAATCAAAATTTACGTGTTAATTCACATGTAAATTAGCTAAAGTTTAGCATAAGCAGCCTACGTTCCTCATTGCATGCTGGGTCTCGATGCTTTCTCTCACAGATATCGGCTTAAATCCAGCCTAAGTGAAGGTTGGCAGATTACACACTTCTTCAGATATTGTGTTCGTGGAGAACATTTGGGTTTCACGATGTTTTCCTTCACCCTATGAGCGTTTTCCACACGTAACTTGAATAATATGTCATCGATGTAGGGCGGGATTCGATCCGGGGTGTCGCGAGCTACAGTCCGACGTTCTCCCGACGAGCCACATTCACTCGCTAACGTAAGAGCAAGGGCAAGCGCGCTCCACCTTAGATCGCAACATCACTTACCATCAGGTGAATTGCGATCAAGCGCAAGCCCAATTTAAAACTAAATAAAAAATTTAAAATAACTGGTGAATTGAGGTCGTCAGCATACCTAACATAAAAACTAATGTATAGTATGAAAACGTGCGTATTTATACATATGTATATAGGTAGATATGTATGTTTCCGAGAACGCCGGAATAGCAATGTTTAGTAATATACCCTGCAGAGGACAGTGTATTGGCAGTGTGAGGCCGACAACCTGAGCCTCCGCCGCCGCACCTGACTCCACACGTCTTGACATTTCTATAAAAATAATGTGAAACCCAACGACATTTATAATACCTTGGACCGGCCTAGGCGAACACCAAGTTTAAGCATGTACTTTTTACAAAAAGTGAGAGACGTCTCACACTTGGCGCGTCAGTCTGTGTTCGACCGCGAAGAATGCAACACGTTCATTGACACTGCGACGCGATCCATAAATATTAAAAAAATACCTTCTTGTGCTTTCCCTAACTGTAAAAGTAGCAGAAAAATACATCATAAAGCTTCAGGCATCACATTTCACGCACAAATACTGATATAAGCACAATTTATCATCATTTATTTTGATAATAAGTATTTTTTTTACAATAAAACATTTGTAATTCCACCATTTGAGAAAAATAGTAAAAAATGAGATAGATTTATACGATTGCTGTTAGTGCGACAAGGAAAGCATGAATTGTAATTTTTAGCATAGAATGGAACATTGGTACGTTAGAGTTCGATTGTATGCGGCAATCCGGCCATAAAATTGGCCGGATTGTATTTTGTAATTATGGGCGCAGGTGTTAATATAATATTCATTGTAAATCTAAGTTGTATAATAAAGAGCGTGGTGTTGATTTGTTTTTATTACCATAACAACATGGGTATCAAATGAAAGCTATTAAAATGGCTAGTTCAGATATATTTATTTATTTATTCACCTTTGTGAATGAACATGAGGAATGGGTCAAAAATGTGCGGGCATCTAGACAAGATGCAGATTGGACCGCAAATAAATAAAGTTGTGTGTGTTATAAATGATGATTTTGATAAGTTTATATTTCTGTGTCATTAAAACTGTTGATATAGCTATAAAAATACTAAAAAAAGTTGTTTTTATTCAGTTGCTGTATTTTCCCTGCATCCGGCAAAAAGATAACTGTTTCGGCAAATTTTTGCCGGGCGTTTATCCCTATTCTTCGATGCCAATGGGCGGTGCCAAACGTCAACTGATAAACATTTGTATTGTCTCGTTTTCTCTTGCGACTTTTTGTATTGCCTATCTCGTTTTAACATCATGCTAAGATGTTTACTTTAAGCTTCGGAACATTTAAATCTAACAGATGTCGACTTATATTTTTGGATGGTAAAGTACTGAGATGACCGGTCCATAGGTATTATAAATGTCGTTGGTGAAACCTAGCGAAGTGCTCCGCAGGCTTTCACCGACATTTCTAGTAGCGACTGCCTCTTAATCTGTGGCAGATTATGTTGCGTCACCTGCAAGGTGATGTGTGTCGTATGGCTGAGGGATTGAGGTCGGTTATCGCGCGACAGTTCTTCACGAGATGAGCTGATAGTGTCTCGTGCTTCGGATGTTTGCGGAAGTGGAGTCGGCTGCCGGCACGGGTGCACTGAGTCGTTCCGATTAGTCGTTTAATGGTACGTTTACACGCGTGCCAAGCCTTGGCAAGGATCGACAATCGCAAGCATGTAAAGAGCGTTTGGCTTGGCTTGCGTGGGCTTGTGCCTGCTTGCTTCCGATCCAGTCGAGTGTCGGTTTTTTACGCAGATCAAAGGGCGTTTGCTTGGATGTATATTGCGTACTCACAAGCGTATAAACGCCTTTCAAACGCCAAAACGAGATTTGTGGAGGCTTGGGACTATTTGCTGTTGGTCAAGGCTTGGCAAGCGTGTAAACGTACCGTAATACTTAATTTAATAGACTTACAAAGACGTTTAATATGTATGTAGTTGGCACGAGAGATAAAAGTTTTGCTTAAAACCAGTGTTGGATCACGGATCAGAAAAACAGTGTTGGATCCACATGTGAATAGGAACTGTGGCTACAAATTTAAGATTTTGTCCCATGTAGGTGCTTTAAGATTAGCATTACTTAATTTAAATAAATGAGTGTGGCGAATGTGGGAAAACGTCTGTTTTTCAATCAGATGGCCCCTGGTTCGTTCCCGGCCCTACACCAATGACTTGCTTTCCAAGTTATATGTGGATTCTTTACGGTGAAATGAAACATCGCGTGGAAACCGACATGTTTGAGGTATACAGTATCCGAATCCCGCCTCATCTGCGAACCCGCACTTGGCCAGCGTGGATTATGGCTTTTCACTCTCACCTCGTGAGAGAAGGCACCTTGTAGATATTTTGCCATCATATATGATAACACTAGTCGAGCTCCTTGGTGCTGTACGCTTTAATCTGGGATAAAAGTAGCCTTTATGTTCATGCACGGTCTAAACTATCTCTAAACCAAATTCCATTGAATTATTTTCAGTCGTGTTAGCGTGAAGAAGTAACAAACACACACACAAAGTTTCGCATTCATAATATTAGTAGTATAACATGCTGTATGATGTTCCTGCACCGTACCGAGTACCGAAGTAACAGTAATTCGTCATAGCGTGTGGAGATATAGTGGCTAGCGCTTCGCGTTTATACCTATACTAGATACAAATAACTTGTAAGACTTTTTTTGATTTTTTCTATTTTTTTTTTAACCGACTTCAAAAAAGGAGGAGGTTATATATTCGACTGTATGTATTTTTTTTTTGTATGTTCACCGATTATTCAGCCATTTGTGGATCGATTCTCAAAATTCTTTTTTTAATTGAAAGAGAATGGTTCTGAATTGGTCCCATTGTCACCAAAATAGGATCTGATGATGGATTCCTAGGGAAATCGAAGGAAAACCTAAAAAGTTAGGTTATTTTTACGCCCGAAGAGAGATTCACGCTCGTTCGGCTGTACTAATATTAATGAAATTTAAGATGAAAATAGGTAAGACTGTGTATTAACACATAGGCTACTTTTTATCCCGAATATAATTACTGTTCCCGTGGGATGCACCAAATAACACATAAATCTTTATAACTTCTTCACGCCCGAACGGCTGTACTGATATTGATGAAATTTGAGATGAAGATAGCTTAGACTATGTGTTAACACATTGGCTACTTTTTATCCCAAAAATAATTACTGTTCCCGTGGGATGCACCAAATAACACATGACACACTGATTTCGCTAAAATTTGATATAGGGGGTAGACTAGACCTTGTATAACACGAAGGTTACTTTTTATCTTAAAAGTCATTGCTATTCCCTTGGGATGCCCAAATAACTCGATAACCTATTTTACTTCTTCGCGCTCATATGGCAATACAGATTTCGCTCATGTAAAATTTGATATATTAATAGACTAGACCCTCGAACTGATAAAGAAAATATTTACGCGCTCGCTTCGCTAGGAGTTACCCCGCTTCGTTCGAATTTCCCCCAGGATATTTTGGGCTTATGACACTCCAAATATTACATAATTTGTGCTGCTTTGGATTTCTTTATGCTCAAACGGTTTGAACAAATACGGTGAAAATTTTCGCGCTCGCTTCGCTCGCAATTGGTTCTAGTGCGTTTTGACACAACAAACATTATGTAATTTGTGCTGCTTTGGACTTCTTTATGCTCAAATTGTTCGACCAGATACGGTGAAAATTTTCGCGCTCGCTTCGCTCGCGCATAGCTCGCTTCGCTCGCATTCGGCTCGCTTTGCTCGCAATTGGTTCTAGTACGTTTTGACACAACAAACATTATGTAATTTGTGCTGCTTTGGACTTCTTTATGCTCAAACGGTTCGAACAAATACGGTGAAAATTTTCGCGCTTGCTTCGCTCACATTCAGCTCAATTTGCTCGCAATTCGTTGCCTGCCTGGCATACGCCAGAGGTTTTAAAAAATAATGTTGTTGATGATGTTGGTGTGTGCAGGAGCCCGCTGGTGACGGCGTTCCTGGCGCTGTCGCTGCTGTGCGTGGCGTGCGGGAACAGCGCCGCCGTGCTGGCCGCCTCCGGCCTGCAGCGCGACGCGCAGCGCGCGCACCCCGCGCCGCACGCCTCCTTCCAGGTCAGACCCTCCTATTGACAACCACTACTACGGCTCCAGCGGAAGACCAGCGCTGATTGCTTGCAATCAGCACACGCTGAGCTGGAGCCGGTTTTGAGCCACGTAAATGTTTTTAATTTTTTTTATGTATTGTTTTTCTTTGTGTCACAAAATAAATGTTGCTTTCTTTCTTTCTTACTAATATGCTTGTCATTGAGGCAGGCCGAGAGGTTTAGCAAGACATCCTTGTCTATACCAATATTATAAAGAGGAATGGAAAGGAGGTTTGTTTGCTTGTTTGACGCGAATAGGCTCCGAAATTTAAAAAAAACCGTCTTAATAAAGTCTCTCACCGTTGGTAAGCCACATTATCTTTGAGTAACATAGGATATATTTTGTTTCTCTTTGCAACTTAGATTATTGTATAGCCCGTACGGAGCCGGGACGATCTGCTAGTCATAGATAAACTGGCACTGCTAGAGAGTGAAGAGTGAAGAGTGATGTTCTTTGTGCTCTACTGTTAGAGTTGTCAAGCCGTCCGAAGGTCTCTGACTTGACTTCACAGCTGCTTGTACTAAAACTAACCGCCGGTACCTACAATTTAAGTTTTAACTTAGCTCACATGGTGAACTAGTTACCATACTAGATCTAGTTAACTTTTTTTTATGATAGATAGGCAAGCGCTTGATCGCAACTCACCTGATGTTAAGTGATGTTGCGATCTAGGGTGAAGCGCGCTTGCCTAGAAGAAGCCGGTTCACTCTCGCCTTGAAGACAGTGAGGTTATAGTTCAGAGGGAACAGGGATTCCGGCAAAAAGTTGCACAGTTTAATGGTCCGCACAATATATTATGTGGAAGCGAAACGCTTCGTGCCGATTTTTGTAACTTTAACTGTATAGCGGTGCCTCCTAGCCGTCTCCCTGCTCGTCCTTGTAGGCGTTGGTTAAACATTAGCTCCCAGTAGCCCTGTATAGTCAGGTAATGTGCTTTGTGTCGGAAATGCCGAGCTTGCATGTTAATGTAATTGTCTCGTAATGAAGCTTCGAGAAGGTTGTTCATTCCACCGATCAACATTGTCTAACCCGGCCACATTACCTTGAACCGAATTAGATGTGGATCTACATGTTCACAGACATTGATTACATCTACAACAACAGACATTACATTTTATTACTAAACGTTTATAATACCTAACGTGTACAGATCTAATGAAATAGCATATCAATACTATAAAATAAAATAAAAATTAAGAGTCCATATAAAAATAAGAATAAGAATATATTTTTTACATAACTGAGACGAGAATACAAAAGCGAGATCTTAAAATAGTAATTAGGATACAACAGTAAAGAACATACAATATTAACTAAAAAAAACTACTATCCAATAACAGTTAATCCCCCTCTTCGTATGAGCTAAGTGGCCAAGCTCTGGTGTCAAGAGTTTTCAAGCCGCCTGAAGGCCTCTGACTTGGCTTAACGACTGCTTGTACTAAGACTAACAACCGGGACCTACAGTTTAACGTGTCATTGTACTACGGTAACACCCATATGAAAATGCCATTTTAAAAACGTCAGTCTTGTGCATGGTTACCCATCCAATCACCGTCCGCATCGACTGTTGCTTAGTTTCGATGATCGCGTCAAATCGTCTCAGCTAGCCGAGCTACAGGCGCGTATATACCGGAGCTACAATACGGGCGAGCGGCGTGTCCTATGGTTACCGAAGGCTACACCTCACCGGCTGCCCGCCTGACCTCACAACCTCCTCGTGATGGAGTTTCGATTGTTGCAACAATATAACAATTACATTCAATTATTAGTGCATGTTGATGGGTGATGTGGGAACCTCGTGCCATTTACCTGCCACTACTTGTTGAAGGCTTAAAACAAATATTGTTACTTTATTCAATCTTGTTCGTTATAATCGAAATGTTGATAACATCTACACTGAAGTTTGTTTGTGTACAAACTTAATCTATAACAATACTAGCTGACCCGGCAAACGTTGTTTTGCCTCACATAAGGGTATGAAAAATAGATAGTAGCCGATTCTCAGACCTACTGAATACGTATATAAAAATTGGTAAAGATCGGTCAAGCTGTTTCGGAGGAATACCGTAACTAACATTGTGACATGAAAAATTAGACGCAAATAGACACAGAAACTACTGGAATAATTTGAAAAATTCTTTCATCGTTGGGAAGCTACATTATCCCTGAGTAATATCCTTGAGTAGGCTATAATTATTTTGTTTCTCTTTGCAACTTAGATTATTTCATAGCCCGTGCGAAGCCGGGACGATCTGATAGTTGTACTATTAAATTTAGTAAACAAAAATAGAAGTTAATGCATTCTGCGGATAATATTATACTGTAAAACCTCTCTTGGCCGCCTGGGAAAGTGTCGGTCCTTTTGCATTCAATTTGATTTAAATCATACTGCCAGCTGTTCCATTCATAATAGCGCCGGCCCTTGTAAGATCCTACGAACATTTCCTGTCACACAGACATTTCAATATTTAAAACCTTTAAAGAGAAGCTTGAGATTAGATGAGATGTAAGTAGTGGGCATTCAAATTATACAGGTACTACATAGATATGTTTCGATATATGCACAGGTTCCAGTTTACAAAGAAGAGTACAGATTTAGATTTTTAAATTCCTGAATTAAATTCTTAATTCATAAGTTTTAAATTTCTTGAGGTTATTTAAGGGAAATTTTAGTGTGATTTCTGGATAATTTGATTGATTTTATTAATTTAACTATTAGTACAAACAGATTTACTAGCACTAGGAAAACCCTGTTTCGTAACAGTCACTTCTAAAGCCTTTATTTACTATCGCATTGAAATAATGTAATAGCCACCTTAATAACTTTTCTTGATTCATCTGAGGCTTTCGTAAATGGCATTTATTTGTAAAGAACAGTTATAACCGCAGTGGTAAGAATTGTATCGTAACTCTGACTTGACAACTTTTATCAAATAATATAATAGGAACTGTAAAAGCCTACTTGGACCATGTTTGTTGCTTTCTATGCATATTAGATAAGTTTCTTGTAAGTCTCTATTGAGTTTAAAGTTGACTATCTAAGATAATTCTTGCGAAGCCACATAGTTAGTAGTAAAATTAAAAGCACAATCATTAGCCATCAAGATTCACTGACATAATCGAATGTGTATTTTCTCGAGATCTTCTCCAGTCAATGATCCACTCGGTTGTATTCGACCCGAATCTTTTTAATTCGGTTTGATCACACCCAGCGGTACATCTGTTAGGTATCCTGCTTGCCTTGCCTGAAAGAATATTTTACCACTTAA
Source organism: Mellilla xanthometata (assembly GCA_035578125.1). Classification (NCBI taxonomy): domain Eukaryota; kingdom Metazoa; phylum Arthropoda; class Insecta; order Lepidoptera; family Geometridae; genus Mellilla; species Mellilla xanthometata. The sequence goes on along the minus strand of JAPUBQ010000011.1, from coordinate 14,465,293 downwards.
TTAAAAATGTTATATGTACAGTCGAAATCCCAAAGTATCGCACAAGCCAATTCGCTTCGATCTTCCTTGTGACGAATGCAAAACTTTGGAATTATCTTCCTGAGTCTCTAGATCTTGAGAAGTACCGGCTGCGTTTCTTAACTAACGCCAGGCGAGCTGCGGTCAAGCGCGAACCTATCCGAAGTGATATAGTGGCGTCGTGGGCGGAAGTGCGCAAGACTGTATGTTGGCACATACAGCGTCCGTGTCGCTGAAATCCACCTGATACATTATTCAGGGACTCGCTTCACTGGGCGCACTAGGTGATATCGCGACTCTAACACGAAGGTGGCATTATCTGTTACTAGTTACTACTGTATACATATTTTGCACGGCTCACGAGTACGTGGAGAGAATTTACAATAAGACCTTCGCGAGGTTTACCGGAAAGGTTTTAAACTATCTGAGCCAGCATCTGTTTTAGAGAAAATGTTTCGGAGAAACGCTTTTAGTTTTAAGTTACAGCGAATATGTATCCCATAGTAGGCAGTGCGATCAATTCATATAAATACATAAAACGATGTCGTCAAGCATTTCGTACTTCCTATCTGAAAGTAAGATCATAATAGAATTTTTAACATACTTGCCCATAAAGTGGCTCTAATTCCACCGCAATTACACACATCACGACACCCCGCTGTAATCAAATTGTGTCTTGTTCACAAGTGAGGGATAAGTAGCAATTACACTTACTTATTGTTTCTTTAAATATGTTTTTATGCACCAAATGAAATTATCTTTCACTATTATTTTAACTCACAAATGTGTTGCAAAACGTCGTCTGTTAACACGTATTTATATGAATGAACCTTTCCCGGCTCTCAAGAGCCTCGCCTGAAGACGTGGATAGCAATGTCACCTCAGCGGTAAACAGCAACATTACACATAGTACCATAATGTTCTATTAACACGTATGTAATGTAAAACCCCAAATCACTACGTCCCTTCCAATCATAGTACGAGACGAGCTAGCTGCCCCAGAGTCAACCACCTCAGAGTTGCATAATGTAAATAAGGCGGCGCTAATCCGCACAAACGTCATTAGAGTAGGTATCGGAAAGTAGAGGTCGACGACCCCGAGACTACGAGCGAGCCAAGTGGGTCAGGTGTCACGCAGACGAAAGATGAAAGCCTTTTGTGCGCTTCACTAGAGACCTTCCAACTAATGTGCGGCTCGTTAAAGCTGTTCTTTTTTGTGTATGCAAATGTGACCGAATTCTGTACTACTTTTTTTGCGAAGTGGTAATGACCTATACGAACAGGTGGGTTAGTAAGCGCGCGCTCGAATGTGAGGTGAACTATTCGATTCGGTTGTAGCTGGCGGTATATAGGCACGACAACCTATTGACTAGTTTCATGTTGTAAAATGAATACCGCATCATCAGCATTGGCAAATAAATACCGCGAAATGGGAGCTTGAATGGCCTTGAAATAAATATGATAGTTTATCTCCAGCATGTTCCGTGGCAAGCTAATCTAGCGATAATTATCCCAGCTTTGAAGTAATAAACTGAACACCCCGCACCGTGTCCCCAGGAGGAGCAGGCGGCGTGGTCCCCGGTGCTGGCGAACATAGCGGTGCTGGTGGTGGCGGCGCTGCACTGCGCCGTCAGTGTCTTCTCCATCTACCTCCTCTCCAAGCGCGTCTGCCCCTGCTTCCGGAAGAAACCGCCCTTTGATCACAACCAGGTATGCATTGTCTCCATACATAGATACTGGATCTGCTCTCTTAACAGTATACCTCACAAAATTTAATATTTTTCGGTTTGTTCGATGATGAAACTTCATAACCCCACATCTTCATTGATAGTATAATCTGCAGAACTTACCACCTGTCGCGACACTGGTGGACAACTGGTGGTTTAGGAAAAAAAGCAAATGAAACAAAAGAAGAGAAGGGAATGCACAATACGCCCTTAGCGTAATCAGTGCGTGACTTATCACCTCCAATTCTAATTAGAATTAGTACTTCAGATTTAGATACATTTTTTTTTACTGTGGGTTGTTTGCGCTGTGTAACGCGACATGTGCACAGTTCGAGCCGGCGAGCAAGGCGGTGTCTCCGTACGTGATCCACGTGGAGGAGAAGGGCGGCGCGGAGCAGCGCGCGCGACACCACGCGCTCTGCCGCGATCTGGACGCCAGGCTGCAGCCCGCCGCGCTCTCCCACAACAACAAGAAGGTAACTCACTACAGGAATTTCCAATGTTGACTTCTACATTAAACCATACATGCCAACTATTGCCGAGAATTAAAACTATTTCTTTCTTTTCTAATTTATCTTCACTTGTGAAGACTAAGTGTATTACAGATTTTTCTTTCCCGTACAGCAAGGAATTGATCAGCAAGGCGAGTAACCACATGAGTTTGCGACACTCTAGCCTAAGATATAATGCTCAGACTGGAATAAGTGATCCTCAAGGAGGCTACAGGAATACACAGTTAGATGCGTGGAGACAGAATTTTCAACTTGAGGGTGGTTTCTAGCCAGGCGAGCCTTAGAAAATGCTTTAGCTTTTGTAATACTAAATTTGGTTTAATGTTCGTTGTGAAGGAGGAGGCGGGCGAGTTCGACAGCGCGAACAGCGCGGAGAAGCTGGTGACGCGCTGGCTCGGCCACCACCACAGCGCGGAGGGCGCGCGCGCGGCCGCCGCCCGGCCCGAGCGCGGGGAGCGGCGCGGCGTGCGCAAGCAGCGCGCGCGCCCCGCGCCGCTCGTGCTGGTGCCCGCGCACCCCGCCACCACGGTGAGTCGCACACACTGCCCACCTGCACGTTGTTGATCTCAGTACTGTTACAATCAGTCAATTGTATACTTACGTACACAACAATTACAATTTACACATCTACAAATATAAGTACAATTTTATTATTGTGTGTAATAGTTACTCAAAACTACGTTGTACCATAGACGAAAATACTTTGTCTATGGTTGTACACTCCAATATCAAATTAAGAAATATTTCAAGTGCAGAACATAGCATTTTAAAATATATGTAAATCGGACTGTGACCGAACCAGCTGCCAATACAAAATATATGAACGCGGTGCGCCGGACGTCTCGTCTCAGTATGAGCTAGAAAATACTATGATACAAACAAACTTCGTATATGCGTTGCATATACTACTAATATTATATGATGATTTGACTGTTTACATTTTCGATCAAATAATAGTAGTGCGTGGGTTACGTGATGGGCCCGAGACGTGGCCCATGGCCGTGGCCCACGACCGTCGTGACGCCGCGCACCACGTTAGCTAACGTTAGGTTACGTTGTAGTTTTCTCACAGAGTTCACTCGCTCTACTGATCGCTGATGATAATAATCTATAATCGATTGCGTTCGCTCATCTTGAGAGATTATGAACGGTTTACTGACGACTCGGTTACGATGTTATTATGTTTGTTATTGCAAATGATGCCGTTCATCGTACACCTAAATACAACGTATTTTGTTTTGCTATTTTTGTTCATAACATTGTGAGCTTGAAGACGTCGTTAGGCAGAATATTATCATCATTATTCACAGCCGATTCTATCCCCCTGCTGGGTATAGGTCTCTCTCCTGTCATGCCATCTGTCTCGCTCCGGTACCAGGTTGGACCCGCGACAGCTGTAATATCGTCGACCTATCTTCCCGCTGGACGACCGACGCTCCTCTTCCCTAGCTTCGGTTACAACCTTGCTCCACAATGTAATAATTGAACGTAAACTTGTTTTTATACCTACCCATGTTCACAATAAATTGATTTGAATTTAAATTATAACAATTGATGTAAACGTCGCTTTTTAATGACATGCTTTGCAAGTTCACACAGATTCAAATCAGAGCACCTTAGTTACCCGAGATACAGGTGCTGTTTTTTGTTTTGAGTGCTATTTCCTCATATACCCATATATTTACGAACAAGTCTGCCTCATGTTTAGTATGAAAGTCAATTTCGTACAAGTACATGCAGTTAATACACATAAAAAGGTATATTTATACAAGGGTTTTCTTATTTCTGTTCCTATTTTTAACATTGGACACTTCTTTAAGGTTGGTTCCAGTCCTAGTACGACATTGAGCTCATTCACTTCGCTGTTTAGCAGTAATGTTCTTCTTTCTGTTAAACTACGTAATAACTGCAGCGAGTAGACATAACGTATAGATAACCGGTATGTTGTATAACACCGCGCTGTCACATACTCTCCCATATACTGACGAAGGCTTTCTCTTTTATCGCCGCTCGACCTGCGTCTCTACATCACTCATAAGGCTAATTTAAGATTAAAATCAAATTGTTAATTTCTTACAAATATACAGTTAATTAAAGCACATTGTGGTGTTATTAAATAAGTAGGCCCTCTTTTATAATTAAGTAGGGCCTCTTTAATAAAAATTAAATAAGTAGAGCCTCTTTCATTAAAAAATAGGGCTTCTTTGTTAAATAAGTAGGACCTCTTTTATAATTAAGTAGGGCCTCTTTAATAAAAATTAAATAAGTAGAGCCTCTTTCATTAAAAAATAGGGCTTCTTTGTTAAAAAACGTCAATGTCAGTTCGCAGTGTCAACAATAGTTCCGTGTTTTGAAATTAAAATAAATTGAATAACAAAAGTTTCACATATGTAAAGTGTGTTTCTAGTAAAATAATGCTAAGTTTTACATAAAAATCATATAATAACAGTGCAAAATCGATTGAAAATAAAGGAAACACCGGCAACTTTATAGTGATTTTTTTCAGCATAATAAGGTACAAAACGTGTTAAAGTGATTGAAATCAAAGGCACAATACTGAAGAAAACACCCTGATATAAAGGTCAGTTGTTAAAACAAGAGATATTAAGATAGTTTTGTAAACATAACCTACAAATTGCAAATACGTTAACGACTATTCATGCACTACTCTCAATAGCAAGCAGCGCCATCTATCGTAAAAGTACGGAACCTGTACCTGTCGTTTGACATATCAAACGACTTACTAATTTTCGATTCTAACGCGAGGTATTGCCAGCAGAGGGCGCAATGGAGATAAATAACTTTGAAAAGCTAATCGAAACGTTAAGAATCAATATTAGCAATGACCAAAAAAAATCACTGGAAGGGTTAGAAGCTAGAATAACAAGCAATATTAATGATCACACTGACCAACGCCTTGGATTAATCAATGAAGAGCTGGAAAAAGTAAAAAACACACAAATCAATCACAACAACAGAATTCTAGAACTCGAAAAACAAGCACGCTTGAAGAATATAATTTTCTTTGCTATAAACGAAGATGAAAAATCATATGAAGAGCTGGAAACAAAAATTGTGAAGATAATTAACACGGAACTTAAAGTTAAATGCTATGCAAACGATTTAGAAGTAATTAGAAGAATGGGAAGAAAAACAGAAGGCAAAATAAGACCAATAGTTGTCACATTCACAACATTAGGCAAGAAACTTGCTATCCTTAAAAACAAATACTTAGTAAAAAATAAGAGTTTCTATTTAAAAGAAGATTATCCACCTCAGGTCTTAGAAAAAAGAAAACAACTACATACACAACTACAAAAAGAAAGAAATGAAGGAAAAAGGGCCTTTATAAGATATGACCGCCTAGTAATATATGAAACTTCTAGCGAAAAAGAGTATCTTCTTGAATCGGAGCAAGAAGAGCAAAGAAACAGAAAAAAACGAGAGTTAGAAACTACTCCTCCAAGTCAGAATAGCGATGCAAATAAATGCAACAAGCTCATTATGTCAGCTTCAAAACTACATGCTGCGAAAAAAAGCAAAATCAAGAAACATATCGGTGGCACTCAAAGCTCAATGACCCGGTACATACACCAATGTGTAGAGCCTTCCGAGTCTACTATAAATACTCTCTCAAGGGAATCTTCGGGAGAATAGCAACTAACATCGCCCTTACACTACCCCATAGATGACACTGCACCGAACACAAAATATACAAAGAATTTTAAACACATCAGAACTATACAAATCTCACCCCCAGAACGGCCGGTCACCGCGGGGGTTTTAGACCAGCACCCTCCAACTAAAACCAAACACTACATAGCTACATTTAATTGCAGATCCTTAGCCAATGAAACTAGAATAATACAACTAGAACACGCGATTGCTAAAATTAAATGGGATGTTATTGGCCTCACAGAAGTAAGAAGAGAAGGCTATAAAATAGAGGATCGAGTAACCTATACACTTTACTCATACGGTGAAAGCAAAGGCGAGAAAGGAGTTGGCTTTTTAGTGCGAAAAGGTTGTAATATAAAAGTGCAAGATTTTATTACTATATCGGAAAGAGTTGTTATACTACAAATTGAAATTAATAATGAATTACACTCACTGATACAAGCGTATGCCCCAACCGAAAGATCAAAAATAGAGGAAATCAACTCTTTTTACAAGGACGTACATACAGCAATGCAAAAATCAAGTATTACACGTAATATTATTTTCATGGGTGACATGAACGCACAAATCGGTTTACCATTACCAGAGGAACACTTAGCAATGGGCAAATATGGTTATGGAAGAAGAACTAAACGAGGACAAATGTTCATCGATTTTTGTCAACAATACAAATTAAAAATAGCAAACACTCTATTTCAGAAACCACATAAGCTAAGATGGACCTGGCTTTCCCCTAACTCCAAAATTAAAAACGAAATTGACTTTATAGCTACCAATATGACAGATAAGATAGAGAACTTCGAAGTAATTAGCAAACTGCACCACTTCAGTGATCACAGACTGGTAAGAATGACTATAGGCTCATCCAAAAAACATTCAAGAGCAAAATACAGTAATAAGCCTAGAAATACCACAATTGACATAGAAAAGTTAGAAAAATGTCTTATAAACACAATACCATTTAAAGAAGTAACGGTGGAAAAATTATACAATCAATTAGAAGAATCCCTACGAAATTGTTTGAAAACGTCTGAATATACAAGAAGTCAAATTTTTTCACAGACAGTAATTACACAAGAAATAACACAGTTAAAAAAGGAGAGACACGAATTAAAAATGAAAGAAAATAAAACAAAACTAGAAAGGAAAACACTCGGCAGATTATATAAAGAAATTAAGAAGAAAATAGAGAAAAATCTGAAACAACATAGAGCGAGAATTTTACACTCGTTCATCGAGAAAACAGGAGGAGTTAAGAAGGCATATAAATCAATAAATAAAACAAAACAACTAATGACACAATTATGTAACACTTCTGGCTCTACTGTAACCAACAGGAAAGGCATACTACAAATAGCAACTCAGTTTTACTCTGATCTTTATAGCGAACCAAAACCAAAAAATAAATTAACTCAAAACATAAACGGTAATCACGACCCAGCTCTACCCTTTATAAAGAGTGAGGTAGAGTATGCCATCAGTAGATTAAAAACCGAAAAAAGCCCTGGACCAGATGGATTTACGAATGAAATTATTTTAATGGCCAAAGACTTGCTCATTACTCCGCTAACTGCTTTATTTAATCTCATATTAAAACAGAAAAGAGTCCCTAAACAATGGCTATGCTCTGAAATAATACTGCTTTACAAAAAGGGTGACCCAAAGCAAATAGCTAATTATAGACCTATAAGTTTAATGTCTGGCTTCTATAAAGTATTTACATCGGTCTTACTCAGGCGAATTACAAAAATTGCAGAGGAAAATCAACCAGTGGAACAAGCTGGGTTTAGAAAAAACTACTCTACTGTAGACCACATACATACACTGAAGCAAGTCATGGAGAAATACATAGAGTACGATAAACCACTTTATATCGCTTTTATCGATTATTCAAAGGCCTTTGATTGTTTGGCACATGACTCTATATGGAGAGCGCTAATACAGCAAGGAATCAATATGGACTACATATACATAATGAAAGAAATATATGATAACAGCACAGCTAGAGTCAAACTAGAGTCAATCGGTCCAGCTTTTCCTATACAGAGAGGTGTAAAACAGGGAGACCCATTATCTCCAAAAATTTTTATTGCTGTACTAGAGCACATCTTCAGGAACCTTAATTGGAAAAAAATGGGTATCAAGATTGACGGAAAATATTTAAGCCACCTAAGATTTGCGGACGACCTTGTTCTCCTCTCAGAGCAGCCAGATCAACTGCAGGACATGATCGACTCTCTAAGCCGAGAAAGTAGAAACGTAGGACTAGAAATTAATCAGGACAAAACAAATATAATGACAAATTCGCACCAGATACCCATTACTCTAAACTCTACTTCTTTAGACTATGTAGAAGATTACATCTACCTAGGACATTTAATATCTTTCAAATCATGCACAGAAAAAGAAATCAGAAGAAGAATTTTAAGTACTTGGAATAAATACTGGAGTATGAAGGAGATATTCAAGAGCACTCTACCTACTAAACTCAAAACAAAGGCTATGAACATCTGTCTCACACCATGTCTCACTTATGCGTGTCAAACATGGCCCCTGACACGAAAACAAATGGAAAAATTAAGGATATGCCAGAGAGGTATAGAAAGAAGTTACATGAGTCTAAAACTAAAAGACAAAACAAGAAATGAAACAATCAGAAAGAAAACTGGTGCAAAAGACGTAATAAAGGAAATTTTGAAATTGAAATGGAAATGGGCGGGCCACCTGCAAAGGCTAGACCCCGAAAGATGGGCCCACACTATCACAAACTGGAGACCTAGAGATAGTGCGCGCAGGAGAGGTCGGCCTCTACAAAGGTGGTCAACGGACATAATGAAGGTAGCCGGGGCTCTCTGGTCGAGGACAGCCAAAAGCCGAGTAAGGTGGAAAAAATTGGAGGAGGCTTTTACCGCCACAGGCGGACCTTACACCGACTGTAATTTTTAATAATAACGAAAAAAACATTTTACTAACTTTTACATACTAAATAATCTAACAAACCATTAACTCTGTTTAATATTCGGTTAAGGTAAATAAAAGCTTTTTTTATTTTATTTTTTTATTTTATTTTATTTATTATCTTCCCGCTGGACGACCGACGCTCCTCTTCCCTAGCTTCGGTTACAACCTTGCTCCACAATGTAATAATTGAACGTAAACTTGTTTTTATACCTACCCATGTTCACAATAAATTGATTTGAATTTAAATTATAACAATTGATGTAAACGTCGCTTTTTAATGACATGCTTTGCAAGTTCACACAGATTCAAATCAGAGCACCTTAGTTACCCGAGATACAGGTGCTGTTTTTTGTTTTGAGTGCTATTTCCTCATATACCCATATATTTACGAACAAGTCTGCCTCATGTTTAGTATGAAAGTCAATTTCGTACAAGTACATGCAGTTAATACACATAAAAAGGTATATTTATACAAGGGTTTTCTTATTTCTGTTCCTATTTTTAACATTGGACACTTCTTTAAGGTTGGTTCCAGTCCTAGTACGACATTGAGCTCATTCACTTCGCTGTTTAGCAGTAATGTTCTTCTTTCTGTTAAACTACGTAATAACTGCAGCGAGTAGACATAACGTATAGATAACCGGTATGTTGTATAACACCGCGCTGTCACATACTCTCCCATATACTGACGAAGGCTTTCTCTTTTATCGCCGCTCGACCTGCGTCTCTACATCACTCATAAGGCTAATTTAAGATTAAAATCAAATTGTTAATTTCTTACAAATATACAGTTAATTAAAGCACATTGTGGTGTTATTAAATAAGTAGGCCCTCTTTTATAATTAAGTAGGGCCTCTTTAATAAAAATTAAATAAGTAGAGCCTCTTTCATTAAAAAATAGGGCTTCTTTGTTAAATAAGTAGGACCTCTTTTATAATTAAGTAGGGCCTCTTTAATAAAAATTAAATAAGTAGAGCCTCTTTCATTAAAAAATAGGGCTTCTTTGTTAAATAAGTAGGACCTCTTTTATAATTAAGTAGGGCCTCTTTAATAAAAATTAAATAAGTAGAGCCTCTTTCATTAAAAAATAGGGCTTCTTTGTTAAATAAGTAGGACCTCTTTTATTCTGCCGGGGAGGTTGAAGAGTACCTACAAGTACCAGCCATGTTATATATTATGGGTAGCCAGTATATCAGAAAAAAAATACTGAAATCTTTTGAATAAGTATTTATCTGCTAATGGCGATGTTGAAGACATGGTCACCCATCCAAACACTGTCCGCATCGACCGTTGCTTAGCTTCTATGATCGCTTCAGCTTAGCTAGCCGAGCTACAGGCGCTACAGTTAGTAATAAGCGAGCAACTTCACGCTACTCAATAAATTTATTGCAAAAATGAAATAGATGAGCAAATGTATTTGACGGAGAGATATCGTCACAAACAGACAAAAACTCCAACTATCCCAATAAGTGAAGTGGAGTGTTGTACAACATGACGCGCACTTTTTGTTGACATTATTACTCCAATCCCGCGCGTTCATATTCTGAACACATTTCTTTCTTGAGCTGGAATTTGCGGAATACAACTCTTTCCAACCGGACAACTAAATGTGGAATGTTTAAGTTCTGAAAATTTGATTTCTTTATCCTTTCATTATTGGAAAGGCCTTTATTTATTGTTCAGTCTTAAGTTATAAAAAGTTAATAGTGTAATAAAAACATGAATTAAAAGTTGGTGGGTTAATTGATTTAGTTTATGCATATAGGTATTTAATTTATATATAGTTTGTTGCAAAATTATATGACCTAAAACGTTTTTACCTAAACAAGATTAGCACCGAAATAAAAGTACTTTTTCATATTTTTTCTTAAAAGCTCCAAGTGCCACATCCACTCCATAAAAAAAATCTAGTGCCACATCCAGATCCTACAAAATAAAGCGGTCCGTGTGTCGGCGCCGCGCGTCGCCACCAATCTCAATAAAAACTACATTTTATTACAACGCGACTTACTCCACTACCCAGACAACTTACAAATGAAACCATTTGTAAACAGATACCGCAACAAATATATTGAAGTTAGAGGCTGAAGTATTGCGGGTAACAATACATCGATACTTAGTTTGCGCCCAATTTCAGCTATAAAAGTCTTGGCCTCAGTACCCCAACAACCCATGGTTTCAAAAGCTACGGGCATAAAAAGATATTATTTACAAACAAGTTGTAGCACATTTATGCAACGTACGTGTACGGATGATCCTCATGGTCTTTACGTGCAGCTCAAAGCTTAGATAGAGTCAGTATGAAATGTAGTACGTTCTGCTGGGTATATGTAGCGGGGGAAATAAGAAATGCATGATGATAAAGTAGTGGCGACATCGCGGTACTAATTGTAAAGTATTATCTCGTTAGCCGGTTGGCTGCAGTGCGCTGCGGTGTTACGCGCTAACAGAGCGGAACCGGACGCTGAAACATCGGAGATAGCGGCGGAACCAGGCCGGGGGGAGGGGTATTGGAAAATAAATTTGGGAGGGGGGAGGGGGAGAATAATTATATTAGAAGGGCGAGAATAGCATATGTAATTTATTTATTGAATTTAATTAATACGGTACACAATCCAATTACATTAATTAAATATTATTACTCTTAAGTTATAAAATTAGTCAAAAGTTACATTACAAAGAAAAAAATAAAAAAAACATGAACAATAATTAACATTAATCAAATTAGAGTCATTTACAGTTTTATTATGTAGGGTAAACACGACATTGATCACTCGTATCATCTGTAAAACAGGTTCATAGGATAAGGCTAGATATCCTATAGTAAGCATTTCATTTAGAGGATTTCTAGTACCGAGATACGTAAAATTTCAATTTTTCGTCCAAGGAATCGTTATTATATATTTAATTAAATGAGATTTTTTTATAAAGCCCCATTACTTGTATATATAAAATCAAAACGTATAAATAATATGGGGGCTCCCATACAACAATTTATGAATTATTAATTAATTCATTTATTTCAGAATAATCCATCCATACATTTCAAACAAATATCAATAAAATACAATCCAAATAAATACAATCAAATTAAATTAAATACAAGGGTACGGAACCCTTCATGCGCGAGTCCAACTCCCACTTAGCTAATTATTTATGTATATTTTACTATCTATTACGTGTATTTAAAGAACATATTTAAGATATTATGACGGCTGATAAGCTACTGTGAAAGAATCTCCAAAAAAACTTCAACTAATAGGTGTAGGTGATGTCAAAGAAGATATACCCAGTGAGCTAGTCAGGGGCTATTACCCCCACTTGATCCTGAGTCCGCTCCGACCGAGCTCCGGATAAAGATGCAGATAACAACACTAAATGATTAAAAAAGTCAGTGAAGTGGTGTAGTGGCTAGTGGTTAGTGCGCTGTAGGAAATAGGGTACTTAGCCGGAGACTAACTAATTACATATATACGAGTAGCTGCTTAGGCTAGGCTTACCATTCTTTGGTCAAGAGGTACTTATGCGTAGATACCAACTCAAAATAATTAACTTATTTTTATTTTCATCTTCAAAGAAAGTATGATTTATACATCTTCAATTTTATAACTATTATCAATTAATTATTAAATTTGTTTTTCATATAATACATTTAGAATCGCGGCGAATCATCCAGGAGCTTCGGTGGCCGTAGTGCATCATAGCTGAGCTGAGACCGTCTCGAGCTAACTTCCTTTAATTTTGCGTTGATAGCTCACTGACACACACATTCACACACACATTCTCGCATCAGTTATCAAAATATAATTTCAGCATCATCATGTAAAATCCTGCGTTAATGTTATAACTAAATTTTTTTCTAGAGCTTTTAATATAAATCTTGATAATTGGTAATTTTATTTCGTAAATAAATCCACTTTTGAACGTCTTTCTTCAAATACATATGGCACGGATGAATTCAGTAGTATACCGTTGTAAGTGAAGTGTGAATAGAGCAGTGTCCGGCGCGGCGGCGGGCGGGGAGTGATAGTCCGGGAGCCAGGTGCAAATTAGGTTAATTATTTCCTCTCAAGAGATTATTTCGACTGTAGCAATTAACAAAGTCGGAACTAACATTTTGGCCATTTTCGTTTTATTGCATGAGAAGTCTTAGAATACCCATATCTTGAACCTCACAAAATATAAAAATTCAAAACTGACGTTTTCTGTGTTTTTTGAAATGAAAAAGGTCGGATGTTTTCGTGACGCTCGACTAACAATGTAGGTAGTTACGTTACGACGTTGTTCCCGGGGCGCGCGGGGGCTGAGGTGGCGCGGATCTGCCAGTTCCCACATTGTTAGCGGGAACAGCGCACGCTCACGTTTCCCAGATCAACTCCACCGTTTTTTTATGGATTTATGAAGTTTTGTTAATTTTAATGATGGCTTGGTCAAGACTTATGATAAACTTAGCTTGGCAACATGATTCAACTAAAGAAATTCTATTAAAACAAATTTAGATGACACCGGAGTTCAAACCAAATCCGGCCAGAAAAGAAACAGTAAGCTCAAAATATTTTTTTTATATTTTTTTAAGCCTATAACAGTGATTGAGTTATTAATTTATGCTTTCATTGTTTTTAATAACGTATTTCTAATAAAAATTAAAAAAATATATATTGAGCGGCTAAGAACGTAGCATATGCCAGATCCTACAATCTTAACGGACTCGCATTTTATTTTTTGTGTCGGATGTACCATATCCTACAATATTAGTGGTTGGTTTATGAATATCGTTTGTCGTATGTGGTACTACCGACGTTGTTTATTGTATATCATATAAACATTTTAGTTGGATGTGGTAGAACCTACTTTATTATTCGAATAGACGTCGTAATATTTAAGTCGGATATGTATAGATATAATAATTATAATTATTATACGCATGATATATCCGACTAATATTTACTACTGGTAATTACCAATATATTAAAAAGTTTTTTCTTGTTTATTATTGACTTACTAGTTGTTTCATGCTTAACTTAATCTTACTTATTACACGTTTGACTTACTACCTGTTTAATGCTTATTTTTGTGTATTCAGTATGTTATATTTATAATATTGAAGATTGAAGAATTAGCTGTAGCTGTTTGAGCGTACTTAATACACAAATTCGATTTTATGACCTTTCGGATTTGTAATGTTATAATCAAGAAAGATAAAGTCGATGTGCATTCTACACACTTAACTTACACTGTCTAATCAAATAATTTTTTGGTGTTTGTAGGAAAAATTCCCCCATCCGGAAGAAACGAAAATCTGATATAAACTGAAACTGAAAAATCTAGACTTTGACGTCCAATGAATCCCTTTCTTCATTCCTGCACCTTGCACATTGCCTTCAGAACATCTCTAGTAGAGGCATCAAACATCACATAAACGATCCTAATCATAAGAGCAAGCAAGAATATTGTACATACTACAAAAGAAAACTGGTTTTTCACCTTGTATGATCTGAGTAATAGCTACATGTGGCACGATGGTATTGCTAAGCAAGGATCAGTAGATGTATCCACTTGTCTTTTAGATTTTAACAAACAGCATGTTCGAATAGGTGTTAAAGAATTCCGATTTGGTCTGTCTACTGCGTGGGACAGAACTGCAATCTAATAGTACTTTTGCTCAACTTGTTTGTGGCTAAAAAAATTGAAGTTAGTGACTGTCACGCATCATTTCCTTAGATAGGATTACACACAAAACGAAGGACACACGTACACTCCATAATCAAGCGGGCTTTCCACGATACGTCATCATGGGTGCCCGAAGAATGTTAAAACTTAGCTCGATGGGCTAAATCCGAAGGCATCCCTTACGTAGGAAAGGAGATTAATCAATTAGAGGTCTTTGATTTTAAAACGCTGCTTATCAATCACAAATTGGATCAAAAGTGCGGCAAATCAAAGTTATGTGGACCACTGCAAGAGAGATCAAAGCTAATGCGGATTAGTTTGATCTTATAGAGTACAAATACGATTTCGACGAGGAGCCAAAGACTATCTTCGTATTAAGGGCGAGCAAGTGAAACCAACAACGTTAACAAACGAATTTTATTTGTAACATGGCTATGGCATACCTAATTCTAATTCTATGATGGGGTCGGTCAGGCCTGCACTGAAAACCCGCAGGAGGCGTTTAGTGCATTCTCCTACCAGCATACTCAAGCCATCTGAGCTCTTTGAAGTAACGAAGCATGGTCTTGGGTCGCTGGCATACCTGATCCACTGTCATTGCTTCAGATATTGTGCTACCTATATACAACAGGAAGCGTCCGAGTATAGTATCGTGTTTTGTTGGGATTCCCTTGCTAATCCGGCTTTCTCTGTTGTCTCGCATTGCTGTTAAGACCTATCAGCAAAGAGAAATGGAAAACTTAACAGATCTTTGCAAAACGGGAATTATATCCGATCGCATTATTTTTGACGTATAATTTTAAAATAAATATTTTATTTTAACTTACTCAAAACTGATGCTTCCAATTCGGTTAGTACTCAATATGATAACGATGGTATGGATTTGGAATAATTTAAATTTGGAATAACAATGATTGTGCGATGTGAACGTATGTAACTGTAGTATTTCTGTATTGATTTGGTCTTCGATATTTTTTTTATTTTCTGGAACGACTTTAGAAGTCCCTGTTAAGTTTGATAGTTGTAAGATTTTTATGTTATCCATAAATTAGTCTCATGCAAGTTGTCGATACCAGCCAAGCCAGTTAGATATTAACATGGGTTATCAGATGAATTTAGAGTTGCTGTGATAGGCAGCAGACGTCAAACAAAATATGAAATATTTTAAAACACAATATAAACTTTGAAACACTCTGACGTATGTTGGAACATGCCTAGTTTAGAATAATTGGCTATCAAAAAGGCTGCCGGAAAACTCTGACACTTTTTTGATAAAGTTAAAAATATGTTTAGGGCGTATTAATAGCATAGGGTGGGATACTTATAATTTTTAATGTTTTTAGGGTTCCGTACCTAAAAGGTAAAAAAGGGGCCCTAAAACTTATTTATTTTCTTGATATATGTAGTATCTACACCATAGTGAGTGGACAGGGTACAGTTAACAATGTAGGTTCTCCCACTTCCAACACATTTTCCAGTTAGAATTCCGATGAATAATGTAGGATATACCACATCCGACAAAATAAATGGATACAACTCCAGCAAATATTGTAGGATGTCCCAGTTCCGACATTTTAGTAAGGCGTTCAAACGGTTAATAAAGTCACATGTGCCTTTTTTCAGCATTCCTGAATATAATATTAGTTTTCACTGAATTGTCTTTTAGAGTAACCTAAACTATTTCATCATACCAAATATTGTATCAATCCCTGGTTTTGTGTGGATTTTATACAACTTATAAACTTCATTTGGCCGTCCTGTAAAATTGTGTTTTTGCAGTTCCGACTTTGTTAATTGCTACGGTCGATTTGTGAGACGCATCAGAGTATCTATACTATAAGACTCTTTGTCCTGACTTATTCATTCATTCATTCATTCATCTATAGACAACGCAGAGCCCAAACGGCTGGTCCTAGGGTTGTGAAATTTGGAGGGTGTATTTGTTTTGGTATGTAGACGCGTACTAAGAACGGACTTTTGGAAATTCCACCCCTAAGGGGGTGAAAGGGGGTAAAACAGTTTGTATGAAACTTCTTTATTTTTGAACTTATAGAAATGAAATTTGGAATATGTATAGTTTATGTAAAATTAAAAATAATGATATCAAGTTTTTTTACCAGGGGTGAACTAAGGGTTTGTTATGGGGGGTGAAAGTTTGTATGGAAAAATCTTTATTTATCAAGTTAAAGTCTTGAAAGTTGTTATGGTAGTAGTTTATTGAATGGTTAAATTAAAATTTTAAAAACTTTTGCCAGGGGTGCATTAAGGAAGATGCCATTGGGGTTGAAAGTTTTGTGTTTTTGAACTTAAATGTGTAAAATTTGGAGTGTGTATATATTTTAGTACTTAGACGTGTACTAAGAATAGATTTTTGGAAATTCTACCCTTAACGGGGGTGAAAGGGCGTAAAACAGTTTGTATGAAACTTCTTTATTCTTTATTCTATCAATGAAATTTGGAATATGTATAGTTTATGTAAAATTAAAAATAATGGTATCAAGTATTTTTACCAGGGATGAACTAAGGGTTTGTAATGGGGGGTTAAAGTTTGTATGGAAAATTCTTTATTTATCACATTAAAGTCTTGAAAGTTGTCATGGTAATAGATTATTAAATGGTTAAATTAAAATTATATTTTTTTTTGCCAGGGGTGCATTAAGGGGGATGCCATTGGAGTTGAAAGTTAAAAATGAAAGTTTTGTGTTTTTAAACTTAGAGGTGTAAAATTTGGAGTGTGTATATATTTTAGTACTTAAACGTGTACAAAGAACGGATTTTTGGAGATTCCACCCCTGAGGGGGTGATAGGGGGTAAAACAGTTTGTATGAAACTTCTATGTTTTTGAACTTCTAGCAATGAAATTTGGAATATGTATAGTTTATGTAAAAATCAAGTTTTTTTTGCCAGGGGTTAAATAAGGGTTTATAGGGGGGAGGGGGGGGGTGAAAGTTTCTTTGGATTTTTTTTATTTATCAATTTAACAGTCTTGAACGTTGTTTTGGTTGTAGTTTATATGGTGGTTAAAATAAATTTGTAATGATATTTGCTAGGAGTAAATTAAGGTATGCCATTGGGGTTTAAAGTTCAAAGCGAAAGTTTTGTGTGTTTGAAATTAAATACTTATAAATTGGAATTTAAGTATGTGGTTTACTTAGTGGTATGACTCACGTATTCTTATTATTTATATTAAAATAATGGCTTGGATAAAACGATCTTATCTGTAGCATCACCACCGAAATAGCTAAAACAGAGGTTAACTAGATCTCAGGAATCGAATGCGGAAAGACAGATGCGGCTTATTTTGATATAGTAGCAATGTAGTGTTTATATAAAATTGGCACGGGAATAGGATACAATAGATTTTTTCCACAGGTTACGCAAAAAGCGACCTACACGCGGGCGGAGCCGCGGGCAACCTCTAGTAGTATTATAAAGCGTCGTGAGAGTCAGCTGGTGCCCGGTCGGGGGGGTGAGCGGGTGTAGCCTCCCACGCATGAAAACAACCGCTCACCCCCCCCCCCCCCCAACCGAGTGCCAGCTGACGTTCACGAGGCTTCATAATACTATACTCTGATCCATTTTACTAATTACGGCTTGAGAGGAAATTGGTCATAAAAATCTGTTGCTGGCTCCCGGACTATGAGAGAGCGGCGCGGGCGCTGGAAGTCCACGACACATCCTTGCCCCACATACCGCACATTCTTATTTATTTACGTCCGACGGAATTACGAGAAACAGGTCCCATTCCAGTCTCACAGTATGTAGTTACTTACGTGTGTGAGCTTTCATTATATTGAGTACATGTTATGCGACATTGTAACGATAAAATGTCGTTTGTATGATTCCATACCGAAAGTTAAAAATGGGACCCTACTGCTAAGCTTCTGCTGTCTGTCTGTCTGTCACCAGGCTGTACGATGTATCTCATAAGTTGTGATAGCTAGAAAGATGAACTTTTCACAAATTATGTATTTTAGTTGCAACTATAGCAACATATACTAAAAATAAAAAATGAAATGAAACCATTATGGGTTATACAACGAACGTAGGTAATAATTTTTTGTTATTTTTTTACGACTGAAACATTCACAGAATATTTTATTTAACCTTTATAAATAAACAATAATTATTTTAATTTAAGGGGAGGTCCCATATAACAAATACATATTTTGGCCATTTTTTTAAAGGTTTGTTATAACTTTGTACATTACATCGATAAACACCATATTAATTACTCTCCAGTAGCGATATGGGCTTTTCAAATTAGATCATTATTTTTGCGATTATATTGTGTATATCATGTCCACTGTGTACGTTCTCTACTTCGATATTAATAACAATAACTAATCATACATCCGCTATGTATGAACTTGGAATAGAAAACTACATTGGCGAGATGCGTTCACGCACATGCCCGATAATTACTCGGACAATACCGCAGGAACTTGATCTCTATAAAGTAAAAGATAAGGTTGTTTTCCCAATACACGTAACTTAGAAATTAAAGTTATTGTTGATAAAGAACAAAGCTGCTGGTTTCTGGAGCGATAACTGCGCGATAGACAATTAGGAAAATGAAAACTAAATTGTGAGTTTTAGCGGAATGCTGGAATTATCACAATTATATTTTTAGTTAGATCACGAAACTCGTTAGCGCGGGTGAAGATCCCATGTGCAGGGATTTCAACAATCTGTAGCATCGGTGTATCGGCAGTAAAGTAAAATCGGCGGCGGTATTATTACTTTATAATATTATAATTAAACAACTTTTTGTGTGGAACAATTTTTTCTGTAGTTTCTAAAAATCCTAAAAGTAATAAACATTCTAAAGTCACGCTTAAAATTTTGCGTTCGTTTTAATTTTGACCTGTTTTTTTGCGGATTGTCAACAATTTTGGAATAAAACATGTTGTTTAAATCATTCCAACCCGCCGCTGAATTCGAACGGATTTAGTTAACGTTGCATAATGCTGATAAAATAAATATAATAAAAAGATAAAATATAGGACGCGGAAGTGGGATCTCCGCGTGCGGCAGGCGGCTAATAAAACGAGATATTAATCCCGCAGTTGTCTTTACAGCGCTGTATTTATGCGTAAAGCGCTTTACAGTGCTGCGGCGGGAGGTTGTTTACTCGGTCATATAAGAATAAATCGCGAGTGTAAAGCTTATGTTTGATTGGCTGCTCATTACGATGCTGATGACGAGCAGGGAGACTACTAGGAGACACCGGTATACAATGGAAATGCCGAAAATGCGTAGTAAGCGATTCGCTTCCACGTTTATAGTACGGACGGCCAAACTGTGGAACTCGCCGGAATCCCTGTTCCCACTGAACTACAACCTTACTGTCTTCAAGCCGAGAGTGAACCGGTTTCTTCTGGGCAAGCGCGCTTCATCTTAGACTACAATGTCACTAACACCAGGTGAGTTGTGGTCAAGCGCAAGCCTATGCGTAAAAAAATATAAAGAAAAAGTTTGAAAGTTCGTTGGCACACATAATTATATTATTAAGTTGGAATTAAAGTAAGAACAGAGTAATGTCAGTAAAGGCATGTCGCGCAGCCAGCGCTCCCCGCGGCGCGGCACATCTTCATTGCGCTAGAGCAGCATCACGCTGCGACGTCTCATTATTATCACCGGGTTACCGGGACTCGCTCGCTATCATTCACTATTTGCTAAATAAAATAAGCGTAAAAAAATTGTAGCACTCGTCTTTACGATTCGATATGAATTTAGTTTATTTTGTTTTTTCTCAGTCGTTAGTATTCTTTGTTATGTTTGATAAAATCGATCCAAGATGGCCGCCGCCACAAAATGGCGGATTGCTTATATTTTTTAAATTGATTTAATATTTCATAATAAAAAAGCAGAATACAAACATTCTAGAAAATTCTAATCCAAATTGGCCATCATTACAAAATGTTCTGTCGGGGTTTTCTATAATTTTAATTGATTTATTTTCTATTTATCATCGTGCTTCACCTCTGGCCAGAGTGTGGCTACACGCTCTGCTGGTCAAATACCATACTGTATAGCGTAAACAAAACACAAAATGTAACTAAGAAATTTATTTGAAAGAATGTTTAGTTGTTACATAAGCTCTGTACAAGATGAGTACGCTGGCTCCAGCCGAGGAGCGCCGCAGGGCGCCGGTTACCTCGTGACGCAAGCGGTAATATCCATTTCACCCGATAATGGGAGATAACACGATATACCTACTCGCGGTAATGGCGTGAGATGCATTATTATTGCTGTTATCTATCATGTTCATATGATAAAGATCATAAGAAAGAAAGAAAAATACTGTAATAATAAATTTACTGTGGCAAACTAACAGACAAACCCCAAGTATAAAAATTATATATACTCGTACTTTTGCCGCAACACAGACGCAACTCAGTAAATGCTGGTAGCGCGGGGCTACCGGCGCTGGTATACAATAAATAATACAATAAGCTCTTATTATATTCAAAATTAGCTTTTCCCAGAACAAACTATTTCCGGGAAAGGTAAAGGCTAAAGAACGCGCTAAAACAAACGCATTTTAAGATGCTTATACATAGGTATGTATACCATATTTTCACATAAACTTTAAGAGTAAAATGCAATAAATTGATATGTTTGTATTTAAAATTATGATAAAATAGCCTGGTTAGCAATACAAAATAGCTTGCAAACTTCATATCCTAGTCGCAAAACAAATGAAACATCAAAAATGTCAAGAAGAACCCGGCGCGGTAGTTCTCGTTGGAGCCACAATACGGAATAAATACATTACAATTAGTCCATTGAAAAGTTACATTTGGGGTTGCGTTTTTTAGAGGACGCAATTTTATTTTTTTGATGTGTAGGGGGGGTCAGTGTAAAGCTAAAACCAAGTTTGTGGGGTCGCCACCCTTGTCCCACGGCCGCCATCTTGAAAATAGGGGTTGAAACGGTTTTTATGATATATCTCTTAAACTATTTATTTGATAAAAAAAAATTGTTAACATTTTTTGTTGCAAATTAAATTCTCTACAACTTTCGTCCCGTAACTTTTTATCGTAAAACTATAAATAAAAAAGTTATAAGCGAAAATCTTCAGAAATTCGAGAAAAAAAATTATATTTTTCGATATATCTTTTTTTTTAATCATTTTACGAAAAAATAATACCAAACCTTTTTTGTAGATCGTTTTTTGGGGAACAACTTTTATTTACATCATTTTTTCATTAAGTTAATAGCTAAGGTTTTACAGCGCTCCGAAGTGAGTACTATTGTTTAGTACTCTTAACTATACCTATATTTTATGTGTATACTAATAATATGTCATCAGTTATTTTTTTTATTTTTTATTTTGTTATAACTTTTTTAAATACAAATTTAGCAATATTATTAATAATTAATTATTGACTCTTTCTCACTCCATAACAGGATTTAACAATTATTGATTTTTAAAATAATTTTAAATCTGATGGCCGTTACAGGGAATACTGTTCAGGTAATTGCTAAATTTGTAATAAAAAAAGTTATAATAACAAAATAAAAAAAATTAAAATAAAAAAAAATAACTGATGATATATTATTAGTATCCACATATAATACGAGGGTGAATCAAAAAATTCTTGGAATCAATATTAAAAAATGCAAAGATTTAAATAATAATATTTTATTTTTCTACATAATCTCCCTCCAATGCAATGCATTTAGAATAACGCGTTTCTAACTTCCTTATTCCTTGTGAAAAAAAAATATTTTCTTGACTCTCGAAAAAGTCCTCTACGGCAGCTATAACCGCGTCATTATCGTGAAATTTTGTTCCACGAATTTCCTCTTTTAATTTTGGAAATAAGTGAAAATCACTTGGGGCTAAATCCGGAGAATATGGTGGGTGGTCGAGATTGAAGCCAGCACAGCGGATTGTGTTGAGCGCAACTTCCGATGAATGAGCAGGAGCGTTATCTTGAAGGAACAACACGCCCAACGACAGTTTTCCACGACGTTTTTCTTTAATCGCTTCACGCACTTTCGGGATTAAATTTGCATAATAGTGACAAGACGACGGCAAAAATTATCCGAATCACGCTGGAACATTTCGAGATTACGCTTGGAAATTTCCAAACGTCGCTTTTTGTTTTCGTCGGTTAACATTCGTGGCACCCATCTTGCAGAGACTTTTTTGAACCCCAGTGAATCAATTAAAATGGATTGAACGCTACCAAAAGATATCTTTAGGATCTCAGCTATATGTTTTATAGTCATTCTTCTGTCTTCCAAAACCAGATTCTTAACCTTTTTGACATTTTCTTCTGTAACGGAGGTTGAAGGCCGCCCAAAACGCGGGTCATCTTTACAGCTTGATCTACCTCTTTTAAATTCAGCCACCCAGTACGCAACCGTAGAATAGGGATAGAATAGGGATAGGCATCACCATCTAATGTCTGCTGAATGTCCAAAAAAATTTCCTTCGCAGACATTTTTTTCAAACTGAGATATTTTATCACCGCACGTAACTCACTTATATCCATAATTTTAACTTTTTAGCAACTCGTTGCACAAAAAAAAAATATTACATGCGAACGAACTGACAAAAACAAGTGACAGTCTGTATAAATATAGTGTGATAGACACTCTTTAATTTTAATATCGAACTTGATCCAAAAAAGTTTCATATATATGCACTTCTAAGAACTTTTTGATTCACCCTCGTATAGGTATAGTTAAGAGTACTAAACAATAGTACTCACTTCGGAGCGCTGTAAAACCTTAGCTATTAACTTAATGAAAAAATGATGTAAATAAAAGCTGTTCCCCAAAAAACGATCTACAAAAAAGGTCTGATATTATTTTTTCGTAAAATGATTTTAAAAAAAGTTATATCGAAAAATATTATTTTTTTCCTCGAATTTCTGAAGATTTTCGCTTATAACTTTTTTATTTATAGTTTTACGATAAAAAGTTACGGGACCAAAGTTGTAGAAAATTTAATTTGCAACAAAAAATGTCAACAATTTTTTTTTATCAAATAAATAGTTTAAGAGATATATCATAAAAACCGTTTCAACCCCTATTTTCAAGATGGCGGCCGTGGGACAAGGGTGGCGACCCCACAAACTTGGTTTTAGCTTTACACTGACCCCCCCTACACATCAAAAAAATAAAATTGCGTCCTCTAAAAAACGCAAGGTTAGGCCTAAAAAATGTAACATTTCAATGGACTAAATATTGTATTGAATTGAGTGTAGTGAAATAAAGCGAGCAGACTACACAGCATGACGTGGAGTATATACACTGTACACGGGATTGAGCAGTCGGATGCAATGAGACAGATATCAAGGAGTTACATTCCGCCGACACACGCGCATTCACTTGAATTGAGCGATGACAGCTCAGTCGGTCGTACGGCCGCCTTACTTTCCGAAGATAGTGGGTTCGATACCCGTCAATGAGCTCGAGGTTTCAATGAACGATATCATTGTGAGGAAACCAATAGCTGTTGGTAGAGCATTATCTTGTGCTCGCCTGGCTAGCTACCTCTCACGTAGAAAAAAATATCACCAAGCACAGCGTATTCCGGCAGCATACTTAAGAGCCAGTTGTTCCAGACTAGGCATGCTCTATCTTAGGTCAGAAATTCACTAACTCGAGTCTTACGCGCCCTGCTTGTCAAATGTCTAGCATTTTGGTCTAGCTGTAATGTGTAAAAAAACTGATACATCGCGTACATTTTATAATGTAAGTAATATTTAAAGTTGCAGTCGGTTTCCCAATGTGTAATTACTCACCTGTATACGATAGCACGCGTTCCCCGGCTGCGCCCGCGGCGGTCAACAGACATGCTTTCACCGCCTTATGGCTTTCAAGATATCGCTGCCACACACCTATGGTGCAAATTGACCGACAATACTTCAGAAAAGTTGGTCATATGATGTCTTACCTATTGTTAGTTGAAATCTCCGACAATCTCTGTTATTTAAACAGCTTTATTTTTTTATTGATACTTTTATATTTGATATATTGATTCTTTGATTTTTTTACAAATACAAATGAAATGTTGGTGCAAAAAACCTTAGTTTTCCCTTGGATCGCTCGATCTGTGTCGTAACGCTATAGTATGCGAATCTGCGGCATCGTATAGCGCCCGAGCGGTCATCCGTTCGATGTTACGCGATAACACACACACAGCGACACGTTAAACTTATAACACCCCGTAATTTTCTGTGTCAAGGGTTAACACCACCTCCTTAATAATAATATGATTGTTAGTCATTAAATTAATTATTTATATTTGATACAAATTAAAAACAAGTGCTACTGTGTGAAGTATTTAATGGCGTAGAATATTTATTAAATGACATTTATAAGTTTATTTGTAATCTTAGTAGTTTTTAAAAGTATTTAAGAAATTATTGTAGTGTGACTTGCCTTTAACGTATGTTATTTATGGCTACTAAAATTCTGTACTCATAATTTTGGGATAGGTATATAAAGTACATAATGTAGAGACGCTAGCCTGGAGTGTATGAGATATTCTAGTAGAGGAGCCTATCCAGTTGAATGCAGAACTAGAATCTGGATAGCACATGTGCCGAAGCGAGTATTGCGGCGCGTCGCGTGTTGTGAGCTAACTAATCATTGTGCTCCGACGTAAACAATACCGGGCATCGACCGCGGCCCGGTGACCATACTTCACGTGCTTTATACTTTATCCATGTAATGTAATTAGTTTAACTTTACCTCTATCTAACTCCTTGTGGCCTGTACACGGTGAACTGGGAAAATTCCGATATGAAGACAGATTGGCGCTTTAAAGTAAAAAAAAGAATTGCACAATTTGTACAGACTCGACTATCTGAGCTAGACAAGCTCGTAAACAAAAAGCAAAACGTACCCTAAACATATGTATAAAAGATTATGTAGTTGAGTAGTTATAGTACGTTACTCCTATGGAAATATTATCTCCTATACATCAGGTAAATTGTACAAATCCTTTTAAGGACAGATTTAGTAGAGTCGCGCGCCTAGTAACTATTTGTACGGAACAGTTGTTATTTTTTTGCAAATTTCCTACAAAAATATTGTTAAAAGTTTTCGAGCAAAAATAGTTTTGTTAGTCATAGTAAAGACTGCTTTGCTACTATGACTTAAACAACAATTTTTTACTAAACATTTTTTTTTGTTAGATATAGGTTACCATGCAATGTAAGCCTTCACGTCAGCCCACTCCATGGCAAAGGCGTTCTTGACGTCCTCCTGTTTTGTACGTCCTCTCCATTCATTTGGTGGATTGTCTTGAAATATTTAGATCAAATACAAGTACTCAGTGATCACAGTGTAAAGAAATAACACCACAGGTCCTTTCCAACGCTGACTACCCCCAAAAAGTGGCGAGCAGTTTCTGTATTTAGTGCTTTTCTATAAAGCTTTTATGTCAATGTCAGTGATGCATGTTTCAAATTAGACACAGTCAATGTCACCCTAGCATCTTACAACTGCAATCATTTTCCCGAAGCTAGGTGCGCACAAAAACTCGGCACAAAGGCACCGTGAGGCTGCCTACAGACAGACAAACATACCTTTTGCAAACTATTGTTCATTATTACACACATTTATGACATACATGGTTATACAGAAATAAAAACAAACGGAGACAATTACAGCTATAGAGCATGAAATTAACAATGCGTACATATTTTACTAATGATAATAATATTTACTATTAGAAGGGATAAACGAGCCAGTAAGTTAATTAAATAACAGCGACATTCTGTATGTATCTAAAATAAGGTATATATTTAATAAAGTATTTTTAATCATTTCTCATTTTAATAACAAATTACACCGACTATATACGCAAAATTCTAAACTTATAATACTTAACTCGATGTGAGTTTCTGAGGCAAAAAAAAGTGCTTGCACAGTACTGATTAGCGGTAGAGTAATTGTCAAAGGGTCTCCTATAACCGTGTATATTCTAAACTATTGTTAGAAATAGTAACGATGTTCGTTTACGCAGAACTTCATTAATTTATAATGGATGGCCGGCGCGCCGATCAATGGAACAAACAAAAACTTTGGGAAAACTTGTTACGAGTATATATTATACAGTCGCGAGCTTCACATTTTATAAATCACTATTTTTTTGTCTTCCATTATCTTTGTCAAATAATGCGGTTGTTTCCAACTCGTTCGTTGACGTACTTTTAATAAAACAGTTCTCTGTATATTTTGTATTCGTATGCCTCTTTATTTTTGCGTCTTTATTTTACTAAATTTTGTTCAAATGTCATCCAAAATTAAATGATTTTATGAAAGAATTACGGGAGTCATATTGATTTTTGATACGAGAATTTATAACATAATTTATTTGTATGCTGGTTAAGAACCCAATTGTCTACGGGTCACGAAAAAAAAAGTGAATCATCAGAGTCTATTTAGATTTAACTAGATTCAGTTATGAAAACATTAGATAGCTCGTTCCCTGTCGCTCGTTTCATTTAACAACACGACGATTTTATTTATGCAAGTTACATAGGTAGTTAAGTTTGTGACAAAATATTTAAGACACACTAGTAATACATAATTATTAGTTCCGAGTACTGCAGGTATCCGATACCGTCGCGGCTTGCGTAACACCTAGTGTCCTCTTACTTTACGCAATACACAAAGTAAACATCGTGTAATATTTACTTTAAAGCGGAAAATTACTGTTTTATTGATATTAGTATTGATATTACCTGTCGTTATGTACATCACTTTACGTCTTAAAGTAAAAGTCGGCGTTGTGATAGTGATGAGTGACCATTACGCTAATTGTAGCTTTGATCGCACCACCAGCGGCCGCGGGGCTTACATTGCATTTACGATATCGTTAATACATCATTATCTACTCTCGTATCCACTATATAACTATAGTAACACATAGTGGTATATCTTAAACTCATACTATAGCTAACTTAGACATCATTATCTACTCTCGCATCTACTATATAACTATGCTATGACGCAGTGGTCTATCTAATATTCATACTAGACATTACTCTATTTGTAAGAGGAAGTCAAAGAATTTGGTTGCAGTAAATTATTTTATTATTAGCACAGCATACGAACAATACACGATACTAAAAAATTAATACTATTTCTATTTCTTAACTAAAATTTTTGCAATGAAAGTTCTAAAACTCCACTTGGACTATTTTCTTTCACGCCAGATTATTATTAGTTATCTGGGTGCACAATTGTGGTGCCTGTTTATACAAATATGTGATTACAGTGCGGTAATGCACTCATTGTTTAGCAGTTGCTAGAGTCATCAGTTATAATCTAGCGATTTTCAAGGCGAGAGTGAACCGGTTCCTTCTAGGTAAGCGCGTTTCACCGTAGACCTCAATGTCACTTACCATCAGGTGAATTGTGGTCAAGCGCTGACCTATTTAGTGTAAAAAAAAAAAAAAAAAAAAGTCATGCGCTCTCAGCAGATTCCGCCGCGAGATGTATAATATGGAGCAATATCTGATCTCTGAACAAAATTAGACATGTCGCTAGTGACACATTTACATTTTCATTACTTATTAAATATCTTGAACTATCCGTTGATTGTATTACGAATTCCATGAGAAACAAAAGAAGTTTCTTTTACAATCTTAAATTGATATCTTTATCGGTAAATCTTGAAACGAAACTCACATTTTCATGTACTATGCGTTGGCACGCATAGAAAAACGTTGGCAAAATGGCGGTTTTGACAGTCCTATTTTTAGTGCCAACTAAGAATAGGACTAGGGTGCCAAATAAGATAGGATTTTGCTCAATAATACGCGCTAACGTTATTACCAAAGTGTATAGTGAGCAAAAAAAATGTAAACAAATTATATTCAGTTCATATGTTTAATGTACACTGTTTTGCTATTTCTTATACATTTTACGGAAAATTAATTATAAATGAGTAGGATTTGAAAGTAAGACATATTTATAAAAATATATACTTAATATTTTTTAATTGTTGGCACTTCTTTTTGTACCAAATAAAAAGAGTTTATTATACTGTTTACAGCACTTACGTTGAAACTATCCAAAACCTCGTCACGTGATTTTCTTTTTAGGTGTTGTTAATTTGCCTTGGGTACTTCTTACCTGTAGAATTAATTAATACAAAATTATCCAGTAATAAAATCAAGAATAATTATACAATAATTAAATGTATATCTATGAACCAAATAAAATAATAATCAATTTCTTTTTAGGCTTTCTTTGCTGGCAGTACTTTTTTGACAGTTATCGTGTGAAGTTGAAGCAAGCGCGATCCTATTCTTAGTTGGCACGCATAGTAGTAGTTTCTAGAAGGTGTATTAAGCCCTAAGATAAAAGTGCCACCCATACAATCTGTATAGCACGAATGTCGCGTGTATGAGCCGGCTGCGCGGCGCAGGGCAGCGCGCTTTCCCCCGCGCCTTTCGCGTCCATAACAAGCGAGGTAAAAAGCGTCGCGCGCTATTTCCGGGAAAGGGGCACGCGCGCGCTATGCGCTTTCCAAGGGGAAAAGCGCATCGCTCGCGCTGTGCGCACCCGTCCCGCAGGGCCGGACTCGGACAATGAAGCAAGACATATTCGATTTATGGTCGGCATAGCAAGATACTGGCCTAGCCGAGTTTGGGGCCCATTGCGAAATAATGGAAAAGTAATGTTTAGGGCAATAAATGTAATGTAATTTATTATTATTATTATACTGGAAGACGGGATGTCAGCGCATGTTTCATCACCCCCACTTCATATTAGAATTAGTTCTGATACAAATTGTGTCTTATATTTTTAAAATTTATCTGGACGTATGTATTACGTTTTTTATGTTTTACCTAGTACTTTGTATTTTATGTTTAAAAAAAAACCCATTTGGTATTCAAAAAGGTAATAAAAACTTCTTAATAGAATCTGAAAATAGTTTTCTCTTAGTGAAAATATATTTTAGTAAAATTGAATCATTCTTAATTTTATCCTTCATCCTCCTTGCCTTATCCCACTTAGGTGGGGTCGGCACAGCAAATTTTCCTCTTCCACTCTCCTCTATCAGACGTCATCTCCACACCTTTCCCTCTCATTTCCTCTCTCACACACTCCGTCCATGTCTTTTTCGTTCTGCCTCTTGCTAGGTTTTATTATCGTATTGTATTTAAGAATACAATAACGTGAGCATTACCTTGTCCATAATAAATGGTATCTCGCGAGTCCGTGTGTGTGCGCGCGCTTTCCGTTTCAGCTTCGCTTCCGCTTTCCGTTGAGACTAGAACCTGTCACACATCCACACTACACTCCACACCGCACTCTCCGCCCCTACATGTATATACATACATATTCTGTAAATATATTGGCTTCAAGAGTATGACATTTGATTAATATCATTTATACTATTGTAATGATATTATGTTACTAGAATTAGAATTGAAATTTGACATTGAATCATATCATATACTTTTGTAATTATATTATAATTATTTGTATCTTTGGTGTTCTATGATTTCTAGATTAATATTTTTAAACTTTAGCTACAAACATTTTTCACAAAAAAAGAAAAAGAAATCGCATTCCTTTAGCCAAATGCTTAGTACGCTTAATAATAATATATTATATAGCACATAACGGCACGGATAAAATACACAGATACTACGGTACTTTACGATATAATGTTTGTTCATATTAAATGACGAGTGTCGCAAGTGGGATATGATGAGTACAATAGCCAGCAGGTAGTGTATCTCCCGCGGCAGGTGACAGTGCAACATTGTCATCTGGTTGCAGCCAGTGTAGCAAGTGCAGTGTTGCGCCAGCGCACAGCGCGGCGGCGGCGCGGGTGCGGGGTGCGGGGCGCGGGGTGCGCAATCTGCACTAAAAACTGATGAGAACTGAGCTCTGACTGCATTCAGTCTCATGTTGAAAACTTACTAGATTGGCCCACACGGGAACCTTACCAAACCTCGCCTTCACGCGACATAGATAACTTAGATACATACAACTATATCTAGTGCCTGTAGCTCGGCTAGCTAAGTGATCTGAAACGATCATTGACGCCAAGCAACGGTCGATTAGGACGGTGTTTGGATGGGTGACCTAGCACAAGACTGTTGTTTTTCTAGTGGCATTTTCATCTGGGAGCCACCGTGGGTCGGATGACACGTTAAATTTTAGGCTCCGGCTGTTAGTCTTAATGCGAACAGTCGTAAACTCTCGACACCAAAACTTAAAAAAATGAGCTCATACGAAAAAGAAGAAGATTTATTTATCGTATAGCATGATTATGCATTATGAGTATATCGTTTTAACATTCTCATTTCCATATGATGCGCATTAATGTTTGTTCCCAGTCCCCGACATCAGTATGTAGTAACGGATTACCTAATATCAACTGATAAATATTACCTAATAAATCACATTGTAAATGTATTATGTGTCCATATTCAGATGATAGCTGAACCAACAGTGCCGACACACTCGCGTCACCCGAAGCGCGCGGCCTATCTCTCCAATATTACCAATACTTAGCGTAATGTATATTGTTGTGGTTATTCTTTTTATGGGTTTGAGAAACTATCGTTACTATGTCGACATGTTTCTTACAATAACTAACACAACATCATGTAATTGCACAACTTTTCTGTGATTGTGATATCTTTGTCCGTAGAAGTAGCGGGTCACGATGCATTTTTTCAATCATCACAAGATTTATAATATTAGGCAATTTAAATTGTGTCATACATATTATTCGACCACATCACTAATCTTTGACCATTGCGCAAGAAGTACAGAAGCTATAATTTAGTTTTTTTTTTACTCTAAATAGGTCAGCGCTTGACCACAATTCACCTGATGGTAAGTGACAAGATGGCGCTAAAATCAATATAGCATATCTATGAATGTCAAACTAGTAAAGTCACCGGCCAATCTTAGCCCCTTAAATATACTCGTCGATATGGATTTTTTCTGCAACAAACGATGATTAGTTTTTGATTTGATATCATAACTGTACTCGGAATGTACTCGTACCTACAAGATAATTAGGACATTAAATAGAGTTGTACCTGCGTGTAGTATCGTATTCGCAATCACATTAAACACGCTTGTTACTGCAATGTGAGGAAGGTATGTGTGAACTTCGGCCGCGGGTTGTGCAACCGACGTAGGTTTTACACCACACCTGTGCCTGCCGACTCGCCAGGGACCTCGCTTGCGGTAAGTATTGCTGCTGATATCCACAACATAAGCATTATAAGCTGCCCACTATACGTTCCCACTACAATATCCGAAAATACGTGTCATCCGCCAATCCCTATGTCTCTGGAATCTTTGGAACTCCGAGTTCCAAAGATTCCAGAGATATAGGCTATAATCCACCATGCTGGTCAAGTGCAGGTTGGCGGATGACACGTATTTTCAGATATTGTAGTCCTCAAATATGTCGGTTTTTCCTCACGATGTTTTCCTTCATCGTAAAGTGAGTGCAGAGACATCCACAACAAAATTATGAAAATAAATGTATAATTTCTACATTGTAGTGACTAAGCAGACTAGAAAGAAAGAATGATTGCTAGCGCTTGACTTTTCCGGTTTATTAACTAAACTTGAAACGGAAAACGAATAATTTTCTTAACCTTTTCTGTGGTTGCGTGTAAACCAATCCTTGTTTCGTCCACACATAGATAATGATGGCAATTGGTCAGGTGTCGACGGGTGAGCAATGCGTGGGATTTACGATGATTGATGGTGTGGAGGAATATGATGGAGCTATTGTTGTGAATACTGCAGTACGGTTCCGAGACAGATACAAGAGAGACGGATAGACTGGGTTACAGACGCGGGGGCGGCGCCTGTTGTTTACTTTTGAGGAAAGACTAGAGAAAGCAATATTAATGCATAAAACAATTTTTACGAAGCAAACGATGTTTTTAAAGTAAAACAAGCTTTAACAATGAGTAGTAGTAGTCTTTATTATTTACTTCCGTCTAAATTAATTAAATAAATCTTTAAAAAAAATCTTTTACTAAACGAGGTATTATTTAATATACGAGTAAGTAATTAGTTTGGCACGTTTGGGCTTGTGGCTTAAATTTGTCTTTTAAATTTTTGTGTTGCTATTTTTTTTTAAGTTAACTCGCAGCGCAGCGAGCATGCGGTGGAGTCACGATCCTAATACTTCTCAAAACATTGTTAATAAAATAATTTAATGGTTAATTAGATATTTGTTAGTAAGCTTAGACTAGAATCATATTTTTAAAACTCTAAGACGTACTGACATGTGAATGATTGCATTGCTTTATCTGTAATCGTACCACAAACCGAACAAGCTAAACAACAGTAACATGTTTTTTTTTTCTAATAATACCACTAACCTAGAAACTTCTATTTTCTAATAGGTTGTATCTGAAACAATAACTTTAATTTCACTTTCCCGTCGACCGCAACCGTAGGGCGCATTTCGTCCCGACCCGCGCCGTACGTGTCCAATCTGCGAAGGGCCCGCCGGCCCGCCGGCCTTTCACCCGCCGCCGCCACCTGTACCACATTCTAGAACATTCAGTAGAGATTTGTAAATCGTGGGATCATGAACAAGGAAGGTGCCACATGGAAACAAACATTGGCAATTCATTATAAAAAAAGCTAGTAGTTCTCCAGGCAGTAGTCCTCGCGACCTCGATGGGACGGAGACCTTATGACCTCTATATGTATCTCAACAAATGCTTTACGACTTTTATTTATATTCGTATTCATAATATAATATTTTATCGCTCTGCCAAATAGCATTAATACAGATGACTAAATAACGCTGCAACAAATTTCCTCTTTTTTTGTGGGAACTATAGGCCCAGTCAAAAATTCCGATGACTTAAATATTGTATATATACCAAGTTTTATAGAGAATGCTTCAAAATTGCGACCTCTTCGCGTGTACCAAACATACAGACAGGCGAAAGCAAAGTTGGTTCGCTTGTCAATAATAATTTGACTATCAGCTGTAGCAAGGTGCAATACAATTATATTCTGCAACAAGATTAGGATAGTTCAGGATTCGTTTCCTAAGTTTACTGTATTTATAAGATTATCTATCTATCTCAGATAGTTACACGCAAATATTCGGTAGCTGAAACTAAATAATCGTGTTTTAGTTTTCACGCTTAGCTAGAATGCTTTACTGGTGCCATGTTAAGCCCACCAAGTCTGCTGGTATTCTAGTTTTAACTAAACCATCCATTCCTACATTTTGCCAAGTTTTGGTTTGCCGGTGTAGCGCAGCGTTGCGCAAGGAGCGTTTATCTGCATTTTAGTAGATAGAGTGCGACCACAGCGCGACCACACGCCGCGCGAGCGTACACAAACATAGTATGGCGCAACTACTCCATTCAGCTGCCGAGTTAACTTCTCTCGTGTAACATTTATCCTGGGAAGAAATTCGATTAAAATTTTCGTCTTTAAAAAAGTCCCGCAGGTCCATGGCTTTAATTTCCTCCCTTTAAGTTCGAGCTCTCGGTGAAGAAAAACATGGTGAGGAAACATCAATAACATTAATGTCAGTACAATACGTTCTAGTTCTCTCCTGGCCAAACCTCAAGTTGAAAAATCTGTCGCCTAGCAATCTTGACAACCAGCAATTCCTGACAAGACATGCTCTACATTTAGCCACAACTCGTGGACAGATTGATTGTTATATTCTAACATCAAATCGATGAATTAAGAGGACTTATTAAACTTGATCAAGTTTTTTTCTTAAAAAAGTGTATTATAGCTTTACAAATATAAATACAGTTTCCTTAGATAAATCACAAAGTATTAATAATAACGTGCTTTTCAGTATGTCTATATTTTTAATCTACATAAATTAGTAAAGTTGATAGATATCAATTTGAATACATAATTGCATATGTTGGACAGGTTACCTTGCAGATATGTGTGTTGTTCATTATACATAGGTATATAGGTATTTGTGCAACATTTGTTTTGACAGGCCGCTAGTGAGATCAACGAGATTGGCTAGCGCTAAAGAGCCGACTACCTCACTCATAGTTAGCGGCAGATTACAGAGCAGGTGCTAGTCATTAGATTATCTGCGTTACACAGCAATCACTTGACTCTATCAGCAATTTTCTACTTTTCACTCGGCCATCAGGGAAGGTTAGGTGCTTATCACTGGAAGTCATAATGGAAGAACAATTTTTAGAACATTTTTTATTTCGAAAATTAATAGTCAATTTTGTTTACAACTTTTCTTTAAAACTTTGCTGGAATAAAAAAGAACAATAAAGATTTTACTTTTAGTTTACAAAACGTTACATTGTCGTAACTGCAATTGAAGAAATTTTTTACTTAATACGTTTATGGTTTGGTTTATGACTTCCAATCATCAACAACTCTTCATGAAGAATCTTTAATCAAACATATACGAGTAGGACAAAACTCCAATCAGCTGCTTCCATACGCTGCGTGTCACTTTAATTACTTTATGATATAGGTGTGGCACGGAGCGTGCAGGTGTGCTCAACAATAACACCGTAAATGATCAGTACGGTATATCTGCTGGTACCTACTCGTGTGACCAGAGCTGTGAGTGAGAGAGTGGCTGCAGCAGGAGAGCCTGCGGGGCTGTCGGCTCAATTATTTCTCACACGACCTCAAATGTATAGATTGCAAAAAAAACTTACAGTGTGTAGAAAAAAAAACAAAATCCTATTTTTAGGACCTATTTTGCTAAATAGCTAGGCGCTCTGCAGTAATTCGCGACAAATAATAGCCTATGTGTTAATCCAAGGTATGTGTTGCCTCCTTACCAAATTTCAGCCAAATTATTTATTTATTTATTATTTATTTATTAATTATCAGCTGTTAGAGCGTAAAGAAGTAACAAATATAAACAGAGAGAGAGAGTCTTTCAAAAATAATATTTTATTTAAAAAATATAGAAATAAAATAAAAAAATAAATAAAATATAGAAATAATGATAAAAATAAATATAAACATAACTTAAGAATAATATTTACAGAGGATAGTTTGTCTTTTGCATTTATAAACGAAAGTTTGTCTTTTGCATTTATAATATTATTATTAAAATTATATTAGGATTTTTGCAAAAGAATTTGAAAAAAAAACAACAAGACGTTTTTAACTGTTTCTTTTTGTATGTCATGTTCTACTTTAGTAGCGTCCGAATGAGCTTATTTATTTGAAAGAAGTTTGAAGAAAACACCACTGATTTATAGATAATAGTTATCACGAAAAAACGTATATCGGTGTGAACATTTAAAAAAATCACGAAAGTCACGCAGGACAGTTTTTTGCTGACGGTACTGTTATTGAGCCAATGCAATGTATATTTGGAAACACGCGGGAAAGGTCACCCGCACTCGATCTGCTGTTCTAACAACGCCGCGCATACCCGACACACCCAACTACTGCCTTTATTCTAACACAAACATTCATATATTTATTTAGATCGATCATGAAGAAAATACTACATATTTGTATCAATCTGTAAGTACAACTATAAACATTTTTATGGTGCCATAACCAAAAGGTATCTACGGAACCTTATTACTAAGACTTCCTTGTCTGTTCATCTATCAGCAAGCAACTATGTATTTCATGAACCGTGATAGAGTTATCATTTTCACAGATGATGTATGCCGCTAAACAGAATGCATAAACAAACAACATAAACAGAATGCAAAACATATTTGAGGGGGTTTCCAAACAATTTACTTTTTGCTATTTTTTATACTCGTGGTACGGATTTTCATTTCACGCGTAAGCCCGACTCGTACTTGACCAAATATTCTTATTCTCAAAAAACTTAGCACGTGTAAAAGTTCATGAACCTTTTGTATCTAAGTACATGTTTGTATATTCTTAAATGCATAATTTATGAGATTAATGGAGACCCTATATCTCATTCCACTGATTTCGAGAATGTTCCGTGTACCTAATATTTAATATAATGGCGTCAATATATCAGAATTCCAGACCAACATGAGTAACTCCGGCCTATGACATGTATCGGTAATCAATATGTTTGTGCGATCTTTGACCGACTCGATAAAGCCGGTTGCCGCTACGCTATACGGCACCCCACTAACAGAATTACACAAATAAAGAAGCGAAACTTTCACCAACGGAACCGATCAGCTCTCGTAATATACCTCCCGATAGAAAGCTGGCACAGATCTATCCGCGATACTATCGATATTATTATAAAAACATAAACTGCTTAGTGACCGGCGCCGTGCGGTTTCTGCACAACTAGCGGCACACAAACTTGGAAAAAAAATATTTCTATTATTGCTTTAGCTTTACAAAATAAGTGCTATCGCTGTCCCTTATTTTTCACTCGTAGTAAGAATCACGGACGTCACTAGCATGAAATAGTGAAATAAGCTATTTAAAATTCATTTTAATCAATCGAACTTGAAGCTTCACATTAATACTAATTGTAAAATCATAAAATAATTGTCGGCAGGCTAACAAACTAAAGTGTAATTTATCCTAGTTTTTCATTTGTCTTTATGGACTATTGTAAAAGCAAATAATTAACGTAACATTGGGTAAGTTTATAATCACCTCTCCAAATAATAATACAAACTAGAAATGGTTTAGTATGGGGCTAACCAGCCGTGTGTGAAATGTGTCCTAACATTTCATTATTTTAATGATTTACTCTCTGACCTGCGCAGTCGCCTGCTATGCTAATCCCGTTGATATGATTTCACTACATTAAAACTAACGGTATCGCTATATCTTGCATTAAACTCATATTAATTGGTTAGAAATAGGCACTTTGAATAATATTATGTGAAACTGATGACTTGCAAACGTGGGGAGAAGCTATTTGCATACATTACGTAAGGTCCCGATCGCTGCATAATTATATATTGAGTCAATTATTTTTTGCCTTTCCTACTACATTTTCTAGTTTTATGAGGCGAGAACTAATTTCCTGCAAACACAACATCGGCCACCGTAATTGGTTTAGTGTGAGACTTTGACACAGATATCTGGCTCCTCTAAGTTTGATATTATTTAGCATATGAAATATTTATTTAAGAGAGCGATGCCTTAAGACTGTGAAAAGATAAAAAAGAAATGCGATAACAGGATCCAGAGATACTGAGCTTTAATGTACAATAATAGAAAAGGTAACCTTTGCTGTAAATGACTTAGTTTGTATATATGTTTTTGCAATAAAACTATTTTTATTTGTATTCAGTATTCGTTAGGCGGTGACTCCTCAGACCCCAGGCCTCGGTACTCAGCGAGCAGGCGGCGGAAGCGCGAGATAGAGCCTCTATAATCGTCGGTCAAAGATGCGCAATCATTGACATGGAATAAAAATGTTGCCGAAGCATATGTCCGGAACGGGTTTAAAGTGAATTCAATTTACATAATTCGTTATGTAAGAGTACATCTAGCAGTGTATGTATCCGGTCAGTAGGCTCGTGTTCCGCTCCGGGAGGCTCTGAGCGGTATTTTGATTCCTCCTTCACTACTACTACTACTAACTCGTATATTATCGTTTAGGTATTCTATAACTTGATATTTTTAACAAAGTTCTGCTACTAAATAATAACTGGAATCGGTGGGAATTTCTTCCTATTCGTCATCACTAAACTCATTGCCTGAAAAAGTCCCAAAATGATTTCCCATTTGTCACCAATTCGTGACGACTAAGAACATTCCCCCATTTCGTGGTGAACTAATGGTTGGTAAGTTAATGATTTAGTATGTAACTAACCATCATGTGTGACATAATATGTCCTATAACTTATTATTATTTATTCATTTATCATACGTACTTTATAACTTTTTTAGTCTTTCATAATACTCATCCACGAGCTTAACATTAATAAAGTTTGCAAAATTAAACGTTCACCAACAAATAGCTTATTACTCAGTTATCAGTATCAGTATATCCGGCCATTCAAAAGACATGAACGCGCGGCCACTTGCCAGCAATGTGTAGTAATGGTCCGCTCGTCGGCGGCTGGCGTTGATAACAGCTTCACTCCGCGCCGCAGTGAAAGTAGTTTGATGCCGACTTAATGAAACAAGTTCACGTTTTCATCAAAATATTGTAATATATGCGGCCGCGTCACCACACTGCCTCCAGCCGGTACTCCGTTACTGTGCGAGGTTGTAAACTTTGCTGCTCTACTTAAGTGGAACATAAACCTGTCTACATGACTCGTTGGTGGTTTTTAATCAAAGCCTGACTCTAAACCTTATATTAATAGTCACGCATTAAGGACGAAGATAATCAATATTTATTTATTGTATGTTGTCCTGTGTAATCAAAGTAAACATCATATGCAATATTACTTCTCCAGTCACTGCGAGGTAGAGTATATCAGATGTGAGTGTACTCGCGCGAACCTGTCGAGTGCTAATATTGAGTGTACACTCGGAGCCGCAAATCGATGTCAAGACCGGAGATGCGCGAAGAGGGATGGGCGCAGTACCTGACGGGTTGCGCAAGCGCAGGTCTATGGTCGCCGGCCGCGTACTGCCGTTTGGATGTGTCGTGGCGCAATCTTCAACTCATGCGCATGCAAACATTTTAATTGCATCGATCGCTTGCGCAACGCGACTTGTCTCCACTTACGAGATTGATTCCGAAAATCCGATGAAGGTCGCGATTAATTAGCGTTCATTAGACTTCACACGCACGATCTAATCACATGAGTACGCGTTAGTAAAGTACATTCACACCAAGTACTACTAATTAATTTAGTAGAGGGTTTTTTTATACAGTATAGCTTAACTTTTGACCAGCATGGCGCGTAACCACACAAGCTAGCGATACTCTAGCCTATGGTGGAGCATGCCTAGTCTGATCTGACGCTTCAATAAATAATTTAGCACCTTACTAATTTCTTGACCCTATTAATTAACCTAAATTATAGCAGCACAAAAGCGAGTGTGGCTCAGTGGTAATAACGTCTGCTTTTCAATCAGACGGCCCCTGGTTCGATCCCGGCCTTACACCAATGACTTGTTTTTCAAGTTACGTGTGGATTTGCACTCGCTTTACGGTGAAGTTAAACATCGTGAGAAAACCGACACGTTTGAGGACTACAATATCCAAAGACGTGTGACATCCGCCAACCCGCACTTGGCCAGAGCCATTTTTGTGGGAACTACTTCCTCCCAACAAATACAAACAAGCCAAAGCAAATTTAGCTAGTTATTGAAAAGAGATACGCTTCACTCGCTCACTGGGATCGTAGATTACTTCAACGAACGAGTTATAAAGAACTCTATACAAAAATACCATTCCCATAGCACTGTACTATTTACATTATCCCGTTACACGGGAACTGTTTCCCGGCGATATTTTCAATATTCATAATGTTTTTACCGGTAACCTGCCGGAATACTTGTGAGACATTATATTCATATTAGTTCTCCATTCAATCAGGAAGTGTTTGAACAAATCGAGCTTTATTCCGCGCGCCATTACAGGGGAAATGTTTACAAGGCATTTGCCATCATTGAAGGAAAAGCTCAGAGCGCATATGTGTTATATTGCGTTGTATTAGAGTTGACAATAGTTTGGCATATTGTCGGAGTGATGCGTACATCAAGTCTTATTATCCCGGGCTCCGCAGCCTCCCACGGCTCCAATAATGGAACATGACGTGTTCAAGAGATGCTCACGGAAGCTTTAAGTCATAAGTAATTTATTCATAAACACAAGTTTACACATCAAAAAAATATTTCTTACAGTCATAGCATAGTATAATAAAATAAAATTAATTTTACAAATTATAAATTAAATATAAGAGATAAGATAATAAGATCCAAAGATAACACTGGTTATTTAATTAATTTGACAATTAATAAATTCATCAACTGAATAAAAGGTTTGCTCGATAAGCCATCCTTTCAGCTTATTTTTAAAGTTAGCTGTAGTGGTGGTATTCACCACTAACTCGGGTAAGCAATTGTATACCCGCGGGCCCATAATATGAGTCAGCTTGGATGACTTGGCGAGAGAGTGTTTGACAGAGAGCTTTTCCAGATATGTATATTAATGTACCTACCTACTAATCGTTAACTTACATTAATATGTATGTTGATAAGAAATAACAATATATTTATTGATGGAGAAATATATGTTGAGACTTTTTTGTTTCATGAACAATCTTCATTACACACAGCTTTTTTCAGGCATAATTGAAAAAGTTAATATTTGGGTAAAGGCTAATATGAGTTTTTTTAAAACATTTGTCTGTATTATTGGACGTAGACGTTTCCTTCGGATAATTATCTATAGACGATAATTTTTGTGGTGATTATTATATTCCAGTTACGGAATATATTTACACCGTTTATTAGGATAATGTAGTTTTAATGGAAATTAATTCAGTTTGTTGCAGCGAGCTGTATCGATACCATCTTAACGTAAACCCACTCGTAGAAACACGAGGTTTTACTCTACTTCTAAACCAGGTAGTTCACACAAAACTTTTCTTTGTTAATTTCACTTTTATAGTTTACCATCAGAGCAATTAGAGCCTTGTTATATTTGAATCAAAGTTAGTAATGACTTGCATTCAGTCTGTGGGAAAATGCTAAAAGCCAGTGAATGTGGTGGACAAGGTCGGAGATTATCTTACAAGATAATGCCACTTGTGGAACTAGGTTATTTGTTTATTGTTAGACGACGTCTGTCATTGTTTCGTTAGGCAAATAAATAATAAGTTCAATTACTGTGATTATGAATTACTGAAATCTTACTTACAAATTTTATATATAACCTTTTTAGTAGTCATTATCTTTTACCCAATTCGTATGAAGAAAATATTAACTATACTGTCTTCAAAAAAATATCGATGTGGTCAGTCTTCGGATGGCCATACAGAGAGACTAGTATTCTAGAAAGACTGTAAATTTCGGTGCTACCGTAGGGTGGGTTGAATGATAGATCCGAGCTGTCGGTACTAGTATTAGGAGTCGTTATAAATCGTTATGCCAAGTTAGAATCCCTCTGGTGGCTTAAAATCTCTTTATACCAGAGCTTAGACTGGTAGCTGATACGAAATCAATTAATTTAGTGAATACTGGTAAAATTAAAACAAAAAAATGGCTTGTCGAGAAGGCGTTCTACACTGTATCGGAATTTATTAATATTTCAGTTTAAATTTGACATATTATTATGTTATAATTTTATTTTATTTTTAATGTGAATATTATTTATATACATATTATTTTAGATTTTTATTGAATTATTTTGATTATCTTACAATTTGATGTATGACATGTAACTTTTTTGTTATAAATAAATAGCTATGAACTATTAATACTTATGATAAGAACGGCAAGATGTCGATATGGTTGCCGGCAGCCGGCGCCGGCGTGAGACTGTGGCACCTGTAGCGAGGCTGCGCGCGCGCATTGTCCGCCCACGCAGTACATACGATTATTCTTATCAATACAAAGAAAGTTCTACTCAATACACAATAAAAAACTCTAACTATGCGTGCAAGCTTAGTTATTAGGAATATCATTGCTGACAATAATATATTCATTCATCTCCCAGCCTGCAGACTGCATAGCCTGCATGGTCGAGCATGATACTCGTTGTATCTTAGCTATTTGTAGCTTATCGCGGGTTGATCGTGACAGTACTGTACTATAACATCTGTATTTAACTATTTTAGCCCATTTTAACGTAGCTAACTATTTTACCGTAGCTCCCAAACGGATGAACCGAGACATTAGTTTTTTTTTTATTTAGAAGGTGTTTTATTTTATTAGGTCTATAAATGATGAAAATCAATCTAAGATGACCGCCGCCACAAAATGTTGGGTCGGTGGTTTTTCTAAATGGTTTATTAGCACTTGTTATTGTTATGATATAATGCACAGTAGGTGTGTAACTGGAGCTGCGGCGGGCGAGTGCAGCGGCAGGCAGTGCGCGAACAAGTGTATCAAGGAGGTCTGGTCTGTACAGGCCGCCCTACATTCCGACTGCGGTATTCGGTGACAAATCAACGTTTAGTACGACACATTTAACATCGGGCAAGCTTGATCATAGCTTATAAAAGAACGCGAACCTGTAAAGCATAAAAGTACCTAATGAATAAAAAATCCACGACGATAATACAGGCCATAATGCGTTTCAGGGATATCTATATTTTACCTTTCTACAAAAATTACCAATTTCAGTATGAGAGATGTTTACTGCAGCGGCTCCCGGTGAGCTCTCATACATAACACCTCACTGCAAACATTGTCAAAACCAGACCATGAGTTTTGGAGATAAATGGCAACATTAGTTTGTAAAAAGATTATCTAAACCCAAACGCAAATATCGGTCTCCGTCCCGTCACAAGTACGAGATTAGTTTAAAAATAATTGCTGCCATGACTTACGAGTACATTCTAGTTTTATTACAA
Source organism: Mellilla xanthometata (assembly GCA_035578125.1). NCBI lineage: Eukaryota > Metazoa > Arthropoda > Insecta > Lepidoptera > Geometridae > Mellilla > Mellilla xanthometata. Next base: position 14,422,318 of record JAPUBQ010000011.1, on the reverse strand, counting down.
TCAGATCACGATTTGCTCCAAACTAAGTGTAATTATGTACTGCAGCGTGATAACTAGCGATGTCAATGTTTGTAGTTAAATATTTTATCTCAAAATTTGTAAAACATAAGGTATTTAATAGCAATTTAATAGCAACGCGCGACCTGCCCAAGAACAGAAAGCTCTAGAATATTACCGTTCTAAACATGATCAAAATCAAACTTGTTTTAAATGTATGTCAGACACGTATCGTAAACACATATACCTAAACTTATACGACGTTTACTGAACTAATATTTATTTCGTACTAGTTACGCCCCGCGGTGCTACTCGCCTTAATCCGGGATAAAACGAAGTCTATGTATTAAACCAGGATGTAAGCTGTAATAATCCTGCTCCATTCCGTAATAATTACTTTAATACTGTCTTTAATACTATTATCAGCAAATTAAATGATAATTTGAAATTAAATATTCATATTCGAATTTTATGTCCGGAGTTATTAATTAACTTTTTACTATCTGATTAATTAACTAGCTAATGATTAACTTTAGGTGTTATGAATAAATTATTTGTAATTGTTTACCTAAATTTATTGAAATCGATACAACCGTTTGAACGTAAAGACGTATCTAATAAACACACACATACACATTATTATAAAGAGGAAAAGTATGATTTTTTTTGTTTGGTTTTTTAACGTAAATAGGAAAAGAAACTACTGGACCGATTTGAAAAATTCTTTCCCTGTTGGGAAGCTAGATTATCCCTGAGTAACATAGGCTATATTTGTTTCTCTTTGCAACTTGAAGATTATTTTATAGCCCGTGCGAAACCGGGACGATCTGCTAGTTAACAATAAAAAGCCACGCTTCGAAAGTTAACTGTTCTCGGTGACATGAAATTGCACTTTTGTTGAAATATGTTTTTTTTACATAGGCTCTAACACAATCATAAACTTCCGTATTTATAATATTAGTAGTATTGCCATGATGCTCCTGGGCAAGCGAAGGTATATCCCATGCGACCGGTTCTCCTTGTAAAAGTAAACAGCGAGTTTTGCAATGAACGTTGGAGGCCGAGCTTGGGCCGCTCCCCTTACTGGAATTCCAAACAAACATAGTTTTTTATAGTAGTTAATTATAAAACATAGCAGTTTTAGTAGTTTCATAGTTTTTCCATACAGCTAGGTTTTTGACCAGCAACGCGAGTAACCACAAGAGTTGGTAATACTCTGGGTTAAGGAGCATGCCTAGTCTGGAATATCCTGGCTCTCAAGGAGGCTACCGGAACATATCGATAAATGTTTGGCGACATATTTTGAAAATCATTACATGAGATCGATCTAGGTCTTGTATAAGTGATAAATTCCTTTTGTTTCCTTATTACGTACCATCGATGGTACCAGTGATAACTACAAATATCGTGTTTTGTTCTACTCATTAATACTTTTAAATGTATCAGACTTATCGAGCGTGAAATCACCAAAGTGCTATCTTGCATGATCGCTACTCGTTTGATTTAAAAGTACGCAAAAACATCATCTTGCTTTTCGAGGTAGCTTTTGTTTTGTGAAGCTCATGAATATTTTGTTTCTTGCACATTAATTGTAAAATTTTGATAGAATTGAATGTAACTGGGTCTAAAAAAATGTTCAATTTAAAATTCAAATTCATCTCAGCATAAGAAGCAAGAGCATGCAGGATTTTCATCTTAATCTATGTCTATACCAATATATAAAGAGGAAAAGTTTGATTTTTTTACGCATATAGATAGGCTCCGAAACTACTAGACCGATTTGAAAAATTCTTTCACTGTTAGAAAGTCACATTATCCCTGAGTAACTAGGCTATATTTTGTTTTTCTATGCAACCTAGATTATTTTATAGCCCGTGCGAAGCCGGGACGATCTGCTAGTGTACTATATGTATTATCTTGCTTACCTCAACTCTTACTATCCTAAACAAGAACAAGTGAAGTAGGTTCTCTCGGTGACCTTAACGCTTAGTTTTACCATGCAGGCTGCGTGCTATACATAATTCAACTGCAGCAGAACATTGGCAGATGTCCAACTTCGCAAACAGAACACTCAGTAAATAGAGATCAGACTGAATTTCTAAAATTCTGACACAGTGGAATGGAAGTAGAAGATTTGATCTGGCGGGACCCATTATAATGAAGTTCATTCTTCACCTAGTGCGAATAAAGATGGAAAAAATAAGAAGAAATACCAATTCTATTTACGCCAATTTATTGAATAGGTTTAAATGAAATTTTATCCTTTCTCTTATCAATAAATTCACAGATAACCTAGTCAAAATTTAACAAAACCTTCAAACATTTGCTACTTATAATTATTCCCCACCGTGCTAAAATAAACTACCACTAAGTTATAAAACAACTACAGTATTAATAGAAGCTAACAATTAAGTTGCCCTTCTGTTATTGTGTAGCGCTGCATGTCAGTGTGTTTAGGAAGTAGGAACAGGTCTCACATTCCAGGCAGGCCGAGGTCACTGCGCGCGGGTACTAATCTGTTGTAGATAAGTAATTAGGCAGGTTTTTGAGATCAGACGCTCGTAAACAAGACACGTACACGGCGTCTCACAACAATGTATACCGGCCACGTACAGATAACATTGCAGTGGGAATATTTAGCAAGACTTACCTACTCGTATCAGGAAGTTTATTTTGAACGAATTTATTTAGCAACGATAGAAACATATTCGTCCATTGTTTAAGAGAGAAACATTTATTTTGTGACAGGAATAGCAAAGAAAACAAACAATATGCAAGAATTAACAAATTAGTATTTATTTGCACGAAACAAACGGCCACACTTACCTAAAAAACGTAGTAGGTGTGACCGTTTGTTTTGTGCAAATATGTATATAATATGTCTTACGATAACAGTTTACAAAGTACAATAAATTACTATTTGTAATTTAGGTTTTTTATTATTTTTAAATATTGTGTAGTATATTTAATTCAATTAGGTCTATTAATTAACGATCTCTTTATCCCGGACACCTGTCGGCCCCAACGGAAGACCAGCGCTGATTGCCTGCAAGCAGCACACGCAGAGTGGGAAGCGAGAAAATAATGTAATTTTTATGTTTCTTTCATATTTATTAATAAATATAATTTATTCGTCCAGTACTCGTACAAATAGCTTACCATTAATAAATATGAAAGAAACATAAAAATTACGTCATTATTTTCGTGGCACAAACCGGCTCCCGCTCTGCGTGTGCTGCTTGCAGGCAATCAGCGCTGGTCTTCCGTTGGGACTGGCAGGTGTCCGAGATAAAGAGCATTTGTATGTGAAAATACTCGTAAAGTGTTCTATAACTTTTTGTAGGAGTATTTAAATAACTATAGGTACAATAAGATGAAGTATAAACATGATACACCCACATAATAAGAGAAGCTGCCCTCAAACTACAATGGAAAGCTTTCCATTGTTGGCCTTTCCGAAGGTGAAGAGTCAAAAGCTCTTCCATTTCACATTCACGCCTTCGCCCTTTCCAAGCGGAGCTTCTCACAGTGATAATAATATGTACTTCAAATAGATAACAGTAATAGTACTAGATTTATTTTTTTATATCTCTGTATTTTATTTTTAGTAGCATTTTTCAAAAAGCAAGTTTTTTCATGTACATTATTTCTGCTGTTTTGTAAAAAAAAAAAAAAACTGTTTTGTTATATTTTATATTTTACCATTATTTTTAATATTTTATTTATGTTTTTGAACCACCTTGTATAAACATTGTGTTCTATGGACTCTGTGTCTGATAATAAAGATTTATTATTATTATTATAAAATAATCCAATTGTAAAGAGTTACAAAAAAAAGCTTATTTATTATTTGTATATTTTTACTCGGGGATAATGTAGCTTCCCAGCGGTGAAAGAATTTTTCAAATCGGTCCAGTAGTTTCGGAGTCTGTTCGTGTCAAACAAACAATCAAACTTTTCCTCATTATAATATTGGTATTGATATCATTTATTGTAAAAAAATAAAATTAGAGGAATATATGAATACGTGGATACTACTTGAATTATTAGTCTTCTTCAATACAAAACATCAGAAATAACTAAGATCATATCATATCATGCATGTGTATATAAATTAAGTTTTAGTAATGAATAATTGTGAATTGACTTGCCCAGTACAGTGCGATGCCGTAAGGTTAATAATTATCGAAAAATAAAAACTACGTATCAAGTAACGGTTTAAAAACACCATAAACTAACGTTGCGTACAAACATGTTTAGGAGGCCGGATATATACTCGCTGGTTGCCAATATAAGTAATAAAAACAGCTAGGTGTGCTGATCCACCGCAGCTAACAAGTAGCCGCACTCTAGTCTCCCACAGCCGGAGTGCTAGCTGGCAACAAGCGGCGCTCACACAGCGTTGCGACACGCGCTCCCAGCTCGCGCCAGGGCTCGCCTCATTATTGTCAACAATACACATTTCTTGCAGCAAATGCAGTACGACGCAATGCTACTGCTTTAGCAAATGCAATTATTGCGAGGACGGTGATGAACAAACTTTATCTCCAAACTAGATCAAACCAAATCATTTATTAACTCAATTTTGCTCAATTTCACTGGACAAGTGAATCCTACTTGATTCACTTGCGACTAGTGACAAAAATATCTAGTTTGTCATACTGGTGTGACAATCTGGAGCGGCAACGAGTCGGCAATTTGTTTGGTTCTAGAAGTCAGGTGTTGAAATCAAACCTAGTCAAATGTTTTTTGGGAATTGTCATCGCATACACTAAGTATACACATTATTGCGGTAACGATACAAAAAAAAGATTGTAGTATTAGTATGAATGTTTGTGTATGTGTTGTGGCAGCTGGGCCGGTTGCCGCCGGCGTGCGTGATGATGGCGCCGCGGTATGCCACGCTGCCGCTGCCGCCCGCGCCGCTCTACTACCCGGGACACGACACGGTGAGCACACTACTATATGCAGCTTCATCCATATATTACACAAGAACTTTAAAGGACAGTTTTAATACATCTAGGCAAACAACTCAACTTTTTGAAATACGCGATATAAAAAACGCAGCTAACCAATTTTTTTTTGCATAAATGGTTATGTTTACTAGTAACCCTGCATAATTTTATGCTTCGACTGACCGAAGGTTCGCTTGCTACACACTTTATACTTGGCTGTTTGCCAGCAGTAGAAACTCTTGTTACTTTATGTGAGTACTTCATTTTAGGGTCATGTTCCTTTTTTACGCATTAAAATTGCAGTTGTTCATGTCTAAGACTACGCACGATTGATCTTACCGGTAGTCCCATCATGGGACACCACTGGGACTGCGGGGAATAAAAGATTATTTCTTTCTTAATCATTTTGAGTAGTGAAGTCCCGTGTCTTAGTGTCTTTAAGTTTATGACCATGCGCCAACAGTTGGCCCACCATTGTGCCAATCTATGGACATACGAGTATTGTTAGCCCAAGAATAAGAATATATTTATTGCGTACAAAGACGAGATCTTAAAATAGTGATTAGGTTACAACAGTCTTGTTCGTAAAGAAATTAAATATTAACTAAAAATAACAACTATCTATTAACTAATAACTTATTAATATACATTTTATTTAATAACTATATTATACATTCAATAACCATACACTTTATTAATTTACTCTACTCCGAAATATTCATACATATTATTCTCTTTGTCTATTAGCCATTTTCTTAAACAAGGCTTTTAGCGATTTTAAACTTTGTGGTAAAAAGTTGCACACATTTATTGTGTTCTGTGTGCAGCGCATGCGGCGGCGGCGGTCCCCGCGCGCGCCGGGCGAGCGGCGGCGGCGCGAGGCGGGCCGCGAGCGGGACTCGCAGCTCGCCCGCTCGCTCGAGCGCATCCACCGCAAGCGGCGCACCGAGCGCGACCGGCTCACCGACGCAGACCTCAAGCGGACCTACACCGGCCTCGACAGGTCAGACTCCACTGTCACAACTGCTGCTGGAAATAGTCTTCTCGAAAAAACTTCTTCACACTCAACGAATTTTGTACCATATCTCGATTAGAAAAAATATTTCAGAGCTGGATATTTTTTTATTAACAGTCTAGGCCAACGTTATTATCTCGCCTAATGGGAATAGTAGATGTGGTTGAAGATAAACTGAAGTACCTGGTCACCTCTTACATTTGCCAATAAGCTTTATCTGTTTATTATTGCAGAACATGGTTAGTAACAAGTTCGTAAATAATTTGAGTGCGTCACATTGAAAGTAATTCCCTTTCGGCATGCAAGCTACTTCATATATATTCCCAATAAGTTGTGTCAGAAGTTCTTAGCCAGCTGAAACTTCTCAACAATCTTGGTCACTTAGCTCCCAACAAGAAGGATAAGTAGCAATAAAAAGCTGTGTTATGTATCGCAGGGCGTACGCGGAGCAGTTCATCGCGGTGATCGACGAGAGCCGGCACGCCGCCGAGCTCCACGACTCGCTGCCCAGCACCGCCAGCGACTCCGCCAACTCCACCGGACACGACGTGTGAACCTGCTACAGTAGGCCAACACTTGGCCCATTGGCCAAATATTGGCGCAACGCTGTACCAATAACAGGAATGATGACAGCTCTACTTTCAATTAAACGTCAAAACAAAAGAAACTGTACATTTATGTGCAATTACCGAGAAGTGACGTCATCTCTTAAGATGTTATTCAGCGGTTAAATTACGTCTTTATTTGACCAAATTGGTTGTTAAAAATCTATATTAAATTTTCTAAATATGCTGTTATTGCGTCGTCAAGTAAAGGTCCACAAGAGACAGCGTGGAACCATCCACTGGCTGGCGCCATTACTCCCATACGATTAGTCAGTAAGTTTATATGCTCAGTTAAGCTGACGGTACACAGAAGGCGGAAGATAAGGGACAACGATAGCGATGCGTATTATTTACGGAACGCTATCGCTTTCCCGCGTCACCCGCTTCTGTGTATCGTCAGCTTTAAAGTTTATCTACATTCTGTATTTTGTTTTAATGGAGATAGGCATAGTCTATTATAGCTCTTCGTAAGTTAAAGTTTGTATATTTGAAAAAAAAATTGTATAAGGTAATATATTCAATACCAAACATAACAATTAGATATTTAAGCTCAATTATTTATCATTGTATACATAATCCTTTATTTAACAATCTAACTCTTTAGTTTTAAGTTGACAGTAATTTGTGCAATTAATATTCTCTGTTTTCATTAAATATTTTTTTTATCCGTTTTAGAGATTTGAATGTTTATAGATATCGATTATAGTTACTTCTATAATCGAATCATCATAAAACCGAAGTCCTTTAAATCATTGACAAAGTATATTATATACTATGTTTAAATAATTAAAATTATTTGTGTAAACTTTGAATATTTGTTGAGTAATTACTGGCCACTACTAACCACTAACACATGTACAATTTGTAATATCGTCAAATATCTGTGTTATACTCCTTAATCTAAGTCTCGAATCGTTATACAATGTATTGAAATTATATCTCTAAGTTAGCATGTAAGTGTTGGATTATGTAAACTTATACATTTCACTCTTGTAAATATAAAACGCACATCTAATGTACCTAAACGGTGCCAAATATTCAAGGAAATTAATTGTTTCTGTAAATAATGTAGTGCTATAATGAAGAATCGGGATTTTTGCTCAAACGCGAGATTAATGTTTATTATTAGACTTGCGTATTTTAAAGCAAACTATGTAGTTGTTAAGTGCTCACAGTTTCCACTTTATTTAGATTATATTATACACATATATTATGGTATTACGGCTAACGATTTTTGTCCACTCATAGAAGTGCTACACTCAAATTATGTTATCTCCCCATATAGCATGTGGATAAATTATCCTTCAAAAGTTGTGCTATACTCAAATTATGTCGTTTATCTCCCCATTTACAACTTCATAATCGGTAAGGCGCTAACTGAACTAATAAAAGAACACATGTGAGTATTTAGATATAATGTTACTAACTAAATCCTGTTACCATTACTTTAACAGTAACTTATTAATGTAACCTTTATCATCATGCATAACCCGGTAACTTTTCTAGATAACGTATTTACTTAGATTGTTGTAATTATTTCATTTTTGTAGTTAATGGGTTTGCACATACGTAGTTCTTTCTTGGCGTCGTTACAACCGTACCGTGATGATCGGAATGCATTTTTTCTCTATTGGAGACAGCGAACTAGAATAAACGGAAGAACTCCATACAATTGCCGCTTTGAATTTGAATCCATCTACGCACACATACGGCTATCCCAACAAAACACCCAAACACAAAGCTCGCACGCGATTGGTCGCATTAAGATCACGCCACCTATACTAGCCGCCACGTGCCCGACCATGTGACGCGGGCGCGCGAATAGCAGTTTAGCCCCGCCCACCGCGGTTTTTTACACGCATAAAATACCGCGGTGGGGTGGAACCATTTTATCGGCCAAGTTACTTTTCTTTTTATTCTAGTTCGCTGATTGGAGTATTACTGTACGGTCGCCTTTTGTTTCAAATAAAATATACACGAAGCTTACTTTTTTCTGCGCTCTTTTTAGAGATATTTAATTTTCTTTCAAAATGTTACGTTTAATTTGTAACCCATCGATTTAGTTGGAATAAATCTATCACACTCACCGTTAAATAAGCTTTCAATAAGTTCAACACAAAACAACAGCTTGGTTTGTCAAAGAGTTGAGCGCTTATGTTTAATTAGGGCTTGGAGAGCGCAGTCACCAAGAGCGACATAATGTACTAATGTAGAGAAAGGGTAATAATACTTATTACAACTACATCTATATAATAAGTACATTAGAACGCTTAGTTTAGCGACGTTAGAATTAGACTATTTATTAAAATCGCCCGCGTACTCGTATGTTTGTAAAATATCAATAAATAAATATTATTTTCTATTTATCCTGTCTTTTCTTTCTTAAAAAGTAATCTTTCTAGAATGTGTATCGAGCCTGTAGATTAGACAAATTTATATTTACAATCAGATTCTTTGAGACACTGTTGGCATCAATCAGTGTAAAGCTACATATATTATAATGATGTTGATGATAATAAAAAGAAAACTTGAATGGAGAGAAACTTATTTTATTCACAAACTAATCAATTGAATACCACACTTATGCCACCTACGCAAATTCACATTCATAAATGACTAGCATAATCAGATATTAGAAGAACAACTAGATGGTACATTCATCTTACTTTTAACTCTAGAGTAGTTTAACTATATCTAGATATAGTTGACGTATATCATAAAGAAGACATACAGGTATTAGAGAGAGACTTACACCCAGCAACAAGTCGCGATGTGCTGTCGATGATGATGATGAAATTAGAGATGTCCCCAGCCCCGAGCCTGGCGTACAGTAGTGTCCGGTACCAGGCGAGTATAGGCGAGCAGTATGTGTGACGAGGCTAGAACTCGTTGTCGCTGAGCGGCTGCGGCTGGGCGCTGGTGACGCGCAGCTCGCTCTCCGAGGAGCTGCCCAGCGAGTCCGAGCCCGCGCCGCCGCCCACACCTGCCACAAGAATATTATTATTATATATATATTATATATTAGGACACTTTCACACACGGTTGGTTAGCTCCGTACTGAACCATTTCTAGCTCGTATTATGGTTGCTAACACAACTGATATACTACATATACATACATACTTATTATATATAAATACATATTTAACACCCAGACCCACAGCCAACAAATTTAGTTAAGCACAAAGATGTTGTCCGGGCCGGGAATCGAACCCGGAACCTTTTGATTAGCAGACCGGCATGGTAACCTTTACGCCAACGAGGTCGTCAAGCAAAGCAAGCCGGTCAATGCTGTACCCGCTCGTACGGACCTAGTTACCTAGCTATGATTTATTGTCTACACGCGTTAATACGGGACAAATAAGTTAATCAAGGATAGAAATTAGCTAGCTTATTTAGTCGTGTTATAGTAAGAAGAAGTTAAAGAATTGATATGTAGAAAGGCGGTAGTAGGCAATGTAGGCAACTCACCCTCGATGAGATCGGCGAAGTCGTCGTCTGCGGGCGCGAGCGTGCGCGTGGCGGGGCGCGCGCGCGGCCGCGACCACCGCGACCTCTCCGCGCCTGCCAACACACACACACACACCTTGTAAATAGAAGACAAAATTAAATATTTAATGTACTTCCGCTGTGATCCGAAATCCAAATTAAGACAAGTAAAGGAAAAATTAACTAAGATTAATTAAGATTAACGTTACCTATCACAATTCGGAAATTCTTAACTCTACACGTGTTTCGCCTAACCACAAGGCATCATCAGGAGATGCTGACTCTTTGAACGACAAGTCGAGAATGAGGCGCCGCGCTCACCGCGTGGTGGGGGTTGAGTTTTTTTTTTTGATAATGACTATGCTGTTGGCCTGAGGGGCCTCTACAGCGACACCGGACAAGGGGGGGTTGAGTCATGCGCTGCTTATAAAGGAGCGCATGACTCAACCCCCACCACGCGACCGTTAAACCGTTATGACTCAACTCTCGTGCTACCGGCTTGTCGACTAATGACTCGCAAAAGCAGTGACGTCACTAGGTTTGTTTGATCATTCAGCAATGTAAATACTTGATTTTGATGTTTAAGAATCTCTAGTTGTTCTAAGACACATAACCGAAAGCCTTTTTCACAGATGTGCTAGATTTAGTATGTGTGGTTGTCTAGTAGCTCGTGACCGGCAACACGAACATGCTGGCGAGCGCGCGCCGCCGCGTGCAGCACACACTATATTACCGTGTGGGAGCGTGTCGGAGCACTCGGAGTCGGAGCGCGAGTCGTCCTCGTCGCGGATGTCGTCGAGCGAGTCGCGCGCGCCCGCCATGCTGCCGAACGCGCGCCGCGCCTCCACGCCGCCGCCTGCGCACAATACATACATATATAGTAACAGAATACGTAATGTGAAGAGTCAGACTCTGACCGCCGTTGAGATCGGTTGTATCAGTTGAGATTAAGAACGGAGATTATTACTATTGTCAGTGGCATCAATTACGAATAGTTTGTTTTATCAGACTCGAGCTACTGGTAAACACGCGTATATTGCTACGCACTCTCTGCTTACGACGTCAGAGAAACACTGAATGCTTGTTACTGGACTTGATAAGCTCTTCAAGGAATACTAAGGGTCCAATTAGTCAGTATAGCGCCTGTAGCTCGGCTAGCTAAAGTGATCTGACGAGATCATCGAAGCTAAGCAACGGTCAATGCGGACTTATTTGGATGGTTGACAAGACTGACGTTTTTCAATACATCTGGATCGGATGTCACGTTAAATTGTCGGACCCGGTGGTTAGTCTTAGTACAAGCATTAAGCCAAGTCAGAGGTCTTCGGGCGGCTTGAAAACTTTGGCCACTTAGTTTATACGAAGAAACAGAAGCTAATTAGTAGTGTATGTAGTGACCGGCAGTTTTGATCCTGAGTCGTGTGGTGGGCCGCGTGGCGGGGCGCGGCGCGTGCTTCGCCTCGCTCAGATCCTTGCCCTCGTCGCTCGACGAAGACTCCTCTGCCAACATACAGACATCTCCATTGAATATCACATACAGAGCATCATCAGTGAAACTATCTGCTTTTAATTACTATTTAAGTATTTATTGATTTTTAACGATACACAAACGTGAACCAGTTTCCCCCGAAACTTAAGATTTGACAGTGAAAGTAAATAAATGAAATAAACACTAATAATGTGAAATATAAAAATAAACGAAAAGCTTTTCTTTCGTTTTTCTTATTAACGGCTTCGTAGAAAGTCTTCGCTCGCCTAGCGAAGACTAGCTGCGTCAACTAGCTAAATTGACTATCTGTATGTATGAGTACATAATTATGTGTTAGATGTTAGTTTTGGCATCTTAGAGTATATACATAACTAGCTGCGCCTTCCGGTGTTACTCGCGTCAATTCGGAATAAAAGTATCCTATGTTTTAATCCAGGGTTTAAGCGGTTTCCATACCAAGTTTCATGCAAATCTAATGAGCTGTTTCGAAGAAGTAACAAACACTAACACACACAAACCTTCGAATTTATAATTTTTTTTTTTTTTTTTTTTTATGTTAGATAGGCAAGCGCTTGATCGAAACTCACCTGATGTTAAGTGATGTAGCGATCTAGGGTGGAGCGCGCTTGCCTAGAAGAAACCGATTCACTCTCGCCTTGAAGACAGTGAGATTATAGTTCAGAGGGAACAGGGATTCCGGCAATGAGTTCCACAGTTTAATGGTCCGCACAATATATGAGGAAGCGAAACGCTTCGTGCGGATTTTTGGAACTTCAACTGTATAGCGGTGTCTCCTAGCCGTCTCCCTGCTCGTCCGATAGTGGAAAGGGGCCGGAGGAATTAGCTGATGCAATTCAGACGCGCACTCTCCGAAATGCAACCGATAGAAAACCGACAGACTCGCAACATTGCGGCGATGCTCCAAACTTTGAAGCCTCGCATTGCACATGGACTCATTACCTATGAGCTTCTTGGCCCGGTTCTCAATCGACTCCAACGCCTGAAGCTGATACTTAGCAGAGCCATCCCAAAGGTGCGAACAATACTCCATACACGACCGAACTTGAGCCTGATACAGAGTCAGCAGCTGTTCCGGTGTGAAGTACCGTCGCACCTTTGAGAGCACGCCCAGCTTTTTGGCCGCTAATTGAGCTTTCGACTCAATATACGAACCAAAGTTGAGGGTTGGAGTCAAGGTTACTCCAAGAAGCTCCAGGTGGTCGGCTAACGGTACGGCAACATTTCGGAAAGTGGGGGTCAGATCAAAAGGCCTCTTTTTAGCGGAGAAAAGACACGCTTGTGTTTTTGACGCATTAAAACTAACCAAATTGGCATCGCACCAATCGGAGACAGCCTTGAGGGCTAGGTTAATGCGATCAATCATGGCCTCTCTATGCGCCTGGATTTCGGCCGCGCTGGCTCTAGCGGTGGACATGTAACTCTCTACAACAGTGCTGTCGTCTGCGTACCCAAAGATTCCGGGCATCAGCAGATCATTTATATGCAGCAAAAATAAAGTTGCAGAGAGTACTGACCCCTGGGGGACACCGGCGTTGATTGCCATTAGATCTGACGAGCAGCCATCAATGACCACTCGAATAGATCTGCCCCTCAGGAAATCTGATATCCACACACAGAAACCAGCGGGCAGGCCATACGAAGGAAGCTTGCTAATAAGGCCGTCGTGCCATACCCTGTCGAAGGCTTTGGAAATATCGAGGGAAACCGCCAGGGCTTCCCCGTATTTCTCTATAGCCTCACTCCAGATGTGGGTGGCGTACACTAGAAGATCCCCAGTAGACCGATTCCGGCGAAAGCCATATTGTCGGTCGCTGAGGAGGTCATTAGACTCTAGGTACGCCAGGAGCCTGCGGTTCAGGACACGCTCCATGCTCTTACAGAGTATGGAGGTGACCGAAATGGGCCTGTAGTTGGCAGGGTCGGCACGACTACCTTTTTTAGGCACAGGCTGCACGTTAGCCAGCTTCCACGATTTTGGCACTTGACCAGACTTAAGAGAGAGCCGAAACAAGCGCGTCAAAACAGGAGACAGTTCAGGCGCACAAGTCCTCAGAACAATAGCTGGGATACCATCCGGACCACTAGCCTTATTCACGTCAAGACTGCGTAGCGTTTTCCGTACCTCCGACTGGCGTATTTGTATGTCAGGCATCGAGGTCGACCTACCAGGCGATGGAGGAGGTAACGAATTACCAGCGTCGAGACGTGAACTTTCTGCAAAAAGAGAGGCAAACAAGTCGGCCTTCTCTTTTGCAGCGTGGGCCAGTGTCCCATCAGGTTTCAGCATTGGAGGCAGTGAGGGGCGGCAGAAGTTCGCTTCAACCGACTTGGCCAGAGACCAGGACGCTTTGCTACCTGCGGGGTACGAAGCTAGTCTGTTCCCTATGCGGCTTATGTGGTCAAAACGAGCCCTCTGCAAGACTTTCTTGCAGGACTTAGCAGCCTTATTGAAGGCATTTTTCTTCTGACGTATGTCCCTTGCTTTGCGGTGTCGAGCATCAACCCAGGCAAGGTAAGCTTCATGCTTCTGCGCCTCAGCGCGTCTGCATTGGGAACCAAACCATGGGCGAGCTTTACCGGACAGAGGTAAATCCGAGTATGGAATAAAGTACTCCATACCTATTCTGATTACATCTGTAACGGCATCCGCGCAAGTGGAGGGATCGTTCGAAGAAAAACACACTGGCTGCCAAGGATAAGACGCAAAAAAACACCGCATCTCATCCCAATCTGCTAGCTTGTATCGCCACATCCGCCGAGTGCCCTCTGGATTAAGGTCGGCTGGGGAGTGAGACTGAGGGAGACTGACACAGATTTCACCAGACAGTGATCGGAGCTACCCAGCGGCGACGAAACCGACACTGAGTAGCGGTCTGGATCAGTTGTTAGCAGAAGGTCCAGGCAATAAGCCGTGTGCGTGTCAACGTCAGGTACCCTGGTAGCCCCTTGGACCAGCTGAGTGAGATTTAACGCTAAAGCAAGCTTACGCGTCTCTCTCCCAGCATGGTCAGTGTCGAGGTATGGGAAAAGCCAATCATGATGATGGCCATTAAAATCCCCCAAGAACACTAATTGGGCTGACGGGTATTTCAGTTGAGCCGCATCCGCCGCCTCACTGAGATATTCAATGAGCCTGGTTGTCTCCTGATCTCCGCTATGCGAACGGTAGACACAAGCGTAGAGAATCCTCTCTATGCCTGTATCCACTAGCGCCCAAAGAACCGAAAACCTCCCATCTTCAAGGTTTCGGAGACGCCGAATACAGATATCATCCCGCGCGTACAGGCATACACCTGCCCGAGCCTTAAAATTGTGCTCGAGGGTATAGCCTGGGTATGACAGGTACGCTGAATCGGACGGACATCTGATTTGCGTCTCCGTCAAAAATAGGAGAGAGGGTTTCTCGGTCTCCAGATGGTGGTGGACCGCCGTGAGGTTTGAGTGCATCCCTCGGATATTAGTTAGATGCACTTTTAGAGAAAGGGCGTGCAACCGCTGTTTAACCTTGTTTCTCTTGCAATTTCTGTCCATTTTTTCGAAAGTGATTGTACGGTGGAAGAGGTGACAGTAGAGTGAGGTCTCTCATAGCGAAACCAAAAGAAAACGCATTACACAATAACCATACCAAGGAGGAACTAGCCTGGAGACTGCGGGGACGCCCGAGCCCCCCCGAAGATGTCCATCGGGCCCTTTCGTCCGGTCGCCAACCGGCACGATGGCGCATCTTCAGGATTTTTCGCGAGTTGGCGGGACAGCCTTTCGCAAGTGGCTAACTTGCTACTTGGGTCCCCTACTAACTGCGGTCGGCCAGCGGTGCACCGTGCCTCGGATCCCGCTACCCTCCAGAGCTAGTTACCCGATACAGTCATTGCGAATCCTACTAATATTATAAAGGCGAAAGTTTGTATGTATGGATGTATGTTTGTTACTCTTTCACGTAAAAACTACTGAATGGATTTGAATGAAACTTTACCACAATATAGCTTATACATCAGAATAACACATAGGCTATAGCTTATACATCAAAATAACACATAAGCTACAATTTTTGAGGTTTTTTTATGTGAGGTCGTAAAAAAAACACATTTTTTGCGCTTACATTGCAAACGCTGACTGAATCCTACAAGATAGATCAAAACAATTTACTACAGTATTGTACAACTTAAAAAGGTCTACAAAAAAGTCCGTGATGGTATATGTTTATCTCTTAGGAATAACCCACAATAACCATTTTTTATCCTTTACTTTGTACGAGAAATAATGGCTTATTTACGAAGCGATTTTAAGCAATACACTATTAATCCTTATCAATATAAATTATTTCATCAATAAGAACAGTTTGTGTTGATAATATTTGGTCTTTAAATGATTAAAATTGAACGTTTGGTTTTGAAGTTATGGTGAAATTAAAATATTACGATTTCTGCTGCACGGCCCGTTGCGAAGAGGGCGTGTGCGGGGGAGGGGTGTTTAGATCTATGAGTAAGGTACCCGCGCGGCTCAGTCGCGAGGTTGGCTCCCATCGCAGCGATCGTGCGCGAAGTCTAATAATTTTCGGGGTTTTTTTTTTTATTTTGTTCTTTTAAATACACATACGCAAAAGTTCTTCTCAGAGCTAAACTGTTGTCTAATATATAATACTAGCTGACCCGGCAAACTAGGTTTTGCCTCACTTAAGGGTATGAAAAATAGATAGTGTAGCTTATATGACACGTTCGTAGATTTACCATAGCAGTGCCATCTATTGATTACTTACTCAACCCAGTCGAAAGGTATCGACATCAGTTAGAATCATTTGGAGTTAACAGATAATTGTGACTGTCAAATAATAACAGACAATAATTAGCAGTAAATTAAAATTGCGACTATAATTTGAGATTTATACTATCCTATCTCTCAAGTTGGATCGAACTGCACATGGTGTGCGAATTTTATTATAATCGGTTAAGTGGTTTAGGAGTCCATTGAGGACAAACATTGTGACACGAGATTTATATAAATTAAGATAAGATTATTAATATTTTATGTATGTTTTTTATTATTCTTTATTGTACACTACGTCCTTCTTTAGTAGTTTATAAATTCCTTTCCATCCAAAGGTTGCCTGGATGAGATCGCTTTAAGCGATAAGGCCGCCAATTGTGGTACACTAATTTTAAGTTAATTGTCTTTTACTGTGCCTTTTTTATTTATGTGGCCAATAAAGAATTATAAAATTTCCATGACTTAATGTTAGTTACCGTACTCCTCCGAAACGGCTTGACCGATTTTTACCAAATTTCATATGCGTATTCAGTAGGTCTGAGAATCTTCTACTATATATTTTTAAGGCAAAACAACGTTTGCCGGGTCAGCTAGTAGGTCTATAAAACGGTATAATGCGTCTGAGAAACAACTACTCCGACTCACCTCTTCAGTATGGTGTCACCGGGCAACGCGCCGGAACACGGCCAGGCCGCTTGGCGGCGCGACTTAGTCCGGTGGGTGGTTACTAACCGCGGCCGAAGCCTACCACCAGTAAGTTGCTACCTAATTGGCACCACCCAGAGACCACGTGTGGGGTTTCAATGTTAGGGTATACTCCCACGGACGGGGGTAGCGTAGCCTCCAAAAATATTTGAAGGATATTGATAAGATAAGATTTTCACTGATCACATGAGGTGGTGTAGTGTAGGTATGGTGAGCAAGCAGTACCGGTGTGGCTGAGCTTGCCGAGCACGTCCTCCGCCTCGTACTTGTGTATGAGCTGCATGATGGCTGCCTGCTGCTCCGCCGCCTCCTGCGCACACACACATTACATATACAATATGTTGTACCAGTATATTACTTAGAAGCCTACTAATGTATATATGTTTTCTCTTGTTTATATCATTAACATAGACAAATAATTTAATTTTAAATTTGTATTAATTGTGTCGTAATTTGATTAGTACGAGTACGAGTAGCTTTGATTTTACAAAACCTGCTTACTATAACATTTGTCATAATTTTATCACTTTGGTACCATAGTACCAAAGTGATAAAATTATGATCATCATCATCATCTTTCTTTGTCTCAACTTGTATTATTTGGCGGCGAAGGAACTATGTCCCACAACACAGGGTTTTCTCTAGTGTGGGACATAGGGATCAAATTAAAATAGGAACGTACAATTGCAAATATTAAATAAGGCTGTATTATTATTGTTCCAACATTGTATGTGTTTACTGGTCAAATAAATGCTTTATTATTATTATTATTATAATATGTGAGCACACACACAGAAGTTCTCGTACAGAACAGTGTGTGTGTGTGTGTGTGTGTGTGTGTGTGTGTGCGTACCTCCGCCTGCGCGCTCTCGAGCAGGCTGAGGTGGTGTTTGAGCGCCTCCACGCAGCGGTAGCGCACCACGTAGCGCTCCCACAGCAGCGCCACCTCGCCCTCCAGCGCGCACACCTCGCCCGCGTACGCCGGCCTGCCACACACACCCACCGCTATACTCACTCAGACAAGCTTTCCTATAGTGAGGTGGGATATAACAGAAAGGAACCTTTTTTTTCGTTGACGAAAGGGAAAATCTTTAACAAGATACTTGGCTTCACAATAGGGTGCAGTCAAGTTATGAGGGATTCGTACCCACTACAACAGAATGGGGACCTGTCTCTGTGATTAACGCAGGACTCCGGCTTCTTCGGAGATCTCATTACACTGCGCTTAACTCCTTCTCTGTCAGTGCTGACTATCCGGCAAAGACAGCGACGGTCACACACCGTCGTTGTCCACCCCGGACTCGATAAACCTGGTGTCAGAGCCCCATCTTCAAAACAGCCCCGTATCTGATGCCCCATTTAGTTCGCTTTTACGACAGGTAATAACAGTTCCGCAGCCTTATTTTCAACCAAGCTGCAAGGTTACTCGTAAGTATTAGAAGGAATCTTTATATCTACCAGGTACATAGAAGTTCAGCTCACTTTTTTACTAACTTATTGACTCAGGCGTTACTTTGCGGAAATCTATTGTAAATAGAAGACAAAATTAAATATTTAGTGTACTTCCGCTGTGATCCGAAATCCAAATTAAGACAAGTAAAGGAAAAAATAACTAAGATTAATTAAGATTAACGTTACCTATCACAATTCGGAAATTCTTAACTCTACACGTGTTTCGCCTAACCACAAGGCATCATCAGGAGATGCTGACTCTTCGAACGACAAGTCGAGAGTGAGCGACGGAGCGCATGACTCAACCCGTGGGGAGGGTTGGGTCATGCGACCGTTTAACCGTTATATGCCTCAACTCTCGTGCTACCGGCTTGTCGACGTAGCGGTAACGGCTCGTAACGTTAATCTTAGTTAATTTTTCCTTTACTTGTCTTAATTTGGATTTCGGATCACAGCGGAAGTACACTAAATATTTAATTTTGTCTTCTGTTCACTTTTTTACTCTTGATAGGTAAGCGTTTAGAGCTTGCCTGGTGTTACACTGCGCTGTAAACTACGCTGTGCTGTAATATCTACGGTGTGGCACGCTTACCTAGAAGATACCTATCAACCCTACTTTTGAAGCCCCCCGGACGATACCTCTCAGGAAACAGAGACTCGGGCAGGTCTACTCACTTGATCTTCTGCACGGTGTGCAGACGCTTCTCAGCGCGCGCGAGGTCCGCGCGGCGGCGCTGCAGCTTGGAGTCGAGCGCCGCCTCGCTGGCCGCCACGCTGCTGAGCTGGTCGCGCACGCCGGCCACGCGCGCGCCCGCCGCCGCCAGCGCGCGCCGCATGCACGCCTCCAGCGCGCTCATGTCCAGCGCGCGCGACAGGGCCGCCTCGCGGATACCCTGCGCCACCCAGTGCTTCCTGTATTTACTCGGACTAAACTAAAGCCCATGCGTTTATCCAGAGCTATATCCATACCAAAGTTCATCCCAATCGATTTGGCCGTTAAAGTACGAAGAAGTTACTCCCCCAGCTCCAGCATTCTGTTGATGCTCAGTAGGTGACGACCACTACCTACAACACCAACATCTATATGTCACCTATAATATAATAACTATAAATGTCAATGACAACGTCTATTATATGTTTCTTACTGCTGGAATGGATCTGGCACAGGTGTGTGTAAGTATACTTCTTCACGCTTTAATGGCTGAATCGATTGAGATGAAATTTGATATGCAAATAGTTTCGAACCTGGATTAACGCATGGGCTGTAGTTCAGCCTGAATAAATGCAAGTAGCACCGTGGGCCGCAGCTAGTAACTAATAACCCAGCACGGTGGCCAGTTGGTGATACACGTCTTCAGGTTTTACAGTCAAGATTTTTGTCCGCCTTAAAAGCGAGAACTAATTCTACAGTTAAGTTGAAAAATAAGACATTGGTATGCATTCTAGTCCAACACTTATCCAACGAGCCACACTCGCTCACTATAAGTTTTCTTTCTTTCTATATTTATAACAATTTATATCGATATCAAATACTTAGATAAGGGTAAATGCAACTAAACATAATGTAGAGCATGCTCATATCTCCTTAGTACAGTAGTAAGAAGTACAATAAGCAACGTAAGTAGAAGAGAGAGCGGACCTTGTTCTCAGCCTCCCTGGCCAGCAAGTCGTAGAGGAAGGCGCCGAGCGCCGTGATGTCTGTGGACAGCGCGCGCGCCTGCTTCATCTCGCCCAGCTGGAACATACGTCACCATGGGATAATGACTCACTTCAGTCCCACTTTTAGATTAGCAAACATTTGACTGGATTGTTGTTACGATAATCTCACTCGTCACTTTCTGTCAACACCGATCCTAATCTAAGCTGGACATTATGATGATTATGATCAAAATCAATCCTAATCTAAGCTGGGGAAACCTATGATACTTAAGTTGCAAACTCGCGCAAGGTCTAACTCACCGAGATGCCGTGGCAACATTGCTGCGTAACCGAGGCGTGGCGCTTCCAAAACATCTAACTTGTAAAAAGCTAAGAGTTTTTTGGATACGTTGCTGGTCACCATAGTGTGGTGTTGAGTTAAGGGCTCCTCTTAGTAAATTGTCGCGGTTGTAGACTCACCCTGGCAGTGACGTCATAGCTGGCGCGCGGCTCGTGGTGGGGGTCCGGCGGCGGCGCGGCGAGCGCGGCGCGCAGGAAGCCGCCCACCTTCAGCATCTCGCGCACCGCCCACCCGTCCGCGCCGTACAGCCGCGCGCCCGCCAGCTTCACGTTGGCGCGCGAGTGCTGCCAAGCGCAACCAGAACATTACCACTAGCTATTATTTACTTTAGTTATCATTCCAATTCTAATGAACGACTGGCCCCAAACTAGATTGGTTATAATCTGGGACATCTTTAGGCAAAGCGTATCGAATGCTGGTCAGCTAGTTACCCGTTTGTTGTAAATAAGTCACTTAGCAGGCGCTAAGTGACTTAATTCTACTGGCAAACTGGCAACTTTCTACATCTTTTCAAAGACTACTTCAGACCATACTGAATGCCGATAGGGAGAATTAAGTAGTGTTAGTAATAAAAAGGAGCGACAATGGTCTGCCTTCATTCAGAAAATACAGACAGATACAGAAGTTATCCTTCAGGACAGATGTGTCCAGAAACAGCCCTCCATCATTCAATGCATTGTAGGTTGGTTCAACTTCGCTTCGACTTACGGTCGTAAAACTTCTTTTACGTCACGGATCAGAACAAGCGTTGTGATGGATAGCGGGCGGTGGCATGTGGAAGCGTGCGGTACTCACGAAGAGCGCGATGGCGCTGGCGACGAAGGGCACGCGCTGGTCGGGCGCGGCGGGCGGCAGCTCGGCGTCGGAGTCCACGCGCCGCGCCAGCCAGCGCACGCACTCCTCCATCAGCTCCCAGTTGGGCACGCGGAAGCTCTCCAGGGAGATCGCGTGCGGGAACCCCAGCACGCGCATCACCTCGCTGAAATCTGGATAACGAGGGTAGCATAAAGTCTGCACTGCTTCACTCTGTACTGCGGTGAGCCATGGTAGAATAATATATACTACCGCTAATCACAGAGATGATACATGATATACAATAAGCCATGCTAGATAGCCAATTATATTTTATAAAGGATCTACCTCTTTTAATTATAATATCATAGTAGATAGCCATGAAGTGCGGTTTCATAACCACTAAAACACAACAAACAATGAACCGCGAAATACTGCCCCTTTATTTATAACTATAAAACTAGTTTATAACTATAAAATTGAATAAAAACTTACTGCGTAAATCTCTGTAAGACATCCTTGTTGAACTTCACAATAGAGAGAAAAAGAATTACACTTCGTTTGGTTTGTTTACATGTAATTGTGAACAGCGTTGCCATGGCAACAACGGCGGCCATTACTTTCTGTTTGCTTAAAGTCAGATT
Source organism: Mellilla xanthometata (assembly GCA_035578125.1). Classification (NCBI taxonomy): domain Eukaryota; kingdom Metazoa; phylum Arthropoda; class Insecta; order Lepidoptera; family Geometridae; genus Mellilla; species Mellilla xanthometata. The sequence goes on along the minus strand of JAPUBQ010000011.1, from coordinate 14,400,392 downwards.
CAAATTCAAATTGTTTATTACAGAAAAAATATTACAGATAATTACAAAATATATTAAACAAAACAAATATTATAAAAAATAGCATTAATAATGATTTTATATGGCGACCAGCACTTACACTGAGAACTAGTTTCGTGCCGTAAGTGCTATAGTTTAGTAAGTCCTCGTGAACATGACATAGTATAAACTATTTTCCTATAGATTGTGTAACAGATAGCAAAAAAAACATACCTACAAATGATTTAAAAAACCTGGTTAAAAATCTTAGTCAAAGTGTATAGGAAGTAAAATTCTTCAGAAAAAAAAATAACAGAAATTTACAAAATAAAAATAATATTAACGGATTTCTAAAAATTTAAAATTCTTTTTGACACACTTGAAATGTATTTATTTTAACATCTAACCATAGATGGTAGTTCTATAATTCTAACTTACATAATAATATCGCTAAATTGGGCAGAATATTCGTGATTGTCTCAGTAAACGAGTACCCATCACAAATATACAGAACTCACTTATTTTGATACTGCTATACTATCCTACGCCTGAAGAACAATATATACATTGCTAGCATTTAAACTCCAGGCGTTTTTTGTAGCAAGCAGAGTAACTATATAGGTACATATACTGTAACTACTACGTAAGGCTAATAAGTTATTGAGCTCAATTTACCTAAATTTATTAGCTTCTAAAACATGCTTTGTTTTTCACTAAATAAAACATATTTTGATATCTATATTCAACCACAATAAATTCAAATTCATATTTTCATAGAAGGTTATGATTTAGCTTTTATAACAATAAGATGATTGTATTATAGAAGTATAGATAATATAGTTTCTTCAAACTAGCCTACCAATAAAACCAAACCAAAATCAACAACTAACAATACATTTATTTAACCTATATATCAAAATAAGGTGAGTTCATTGACCTCATCTTCCCAGACAATTCACTACAAGTCTAGACTATCACATACATGCTCGGTCCATTTAGTAACTAATCATTCCATATTTCAGACAACAGTTCCCATTGTTACTGCTTTATGAACGTGTATTATACATTGATTGTACAATTTAAATGTTACGGTTGAATAAGTATTGCATAGAATGGAAACAATTTGCAACCCACATATTATGGTTAAGGACAGACAGAAATTGCTATTTCTGTGTGAATATGTTAATTGGTGTAGTTAAGGTGCAACGAGAATGACCAGATCAATTTAAGTAATATAAATAAACTTTTCGAATAAAAATCCTGAAGTCACATTTTTAACCTGGTTCTCGGATTCTCAGGAGAAAAACACTTTAAAATCTTATTCTATTCTTACTCTATGATGGGGGCGATCAGACCTGCACTGACAACCTGCAAGAGGCGTATTGTGCATTTCCCCCTACCAGCCTACACAAGCCATCCAAGCTCCTTAAAATAGCGGAGCACGGTCTTGGGTCGCTGGAATACCTGTTCCACTGTCATTGCGTTAAAACTTTAAAATCTTTTGCTAACCTGTGATCAGTGCACCAGTGGACTTTAAACATTGACATTGAAAAGTGGACATTATGTAAATTGTTAAAAATTAAATTTCAACTCAGCATGATATAGGCACATCAGCATATTGCTGCTTGCCTATAAATTAAATAAATATTTAAAGACATGCATGTGAAAGTCAAACTTATATCTAAAAGAGTCTGAGTGAGGTGTTCCTAAGTGTTGCCCAATTTAGCGATGGAAGAATCATAAGTCGAGCACGGGCGGCTGCCGCTGCGCTCGCTTCAGGGAGTCCTCGCGCTTCACCGCCACGCGGAGACGGGCTGCCTTCAGCTGCCTGCAATATGGAACATTCACTAAATAAACATTTTTTTCAACATTATAATTAACTGGCGATTTTCAAAGCAAAAGTGATCCGGTTTTATATGGGTAAGCGCGCTACACCTTAGATCATAATGTTGCTTACCATGAGGTGAATTGTAATCAAGTGCAAACCCATTTATTGTAAAAATAATATAACATCTTATAAATGGATGAGCGCCTCATGACACTGAATCATGGTGTTTTTAATAAAGGAGAAGGTGAAATTATTGGGCAATGAGATGTAAGACCTAATATGTGAGTTTGACAAGCACAGTCCCATGACTCTAGCAAGGCAACTTGGGGTTTCACTGCCATTAGAATGGGCTGATGTCATGTTTACTGCGATATTCTGTTACTTCAGTGTTAGACTTAATTTTTTCTTCTTCGATGCCATGTTGATGGTACACTTATAAATTTCATACTAAACTAACTATTCATTTATTCTACTTACTACTCCATTATTGTAACTTAATTATTTTTTAACATAATTATTATAAAGTACTTAATGGAGTCAAAGGGTCAGCAAATAAATACACCCTGGGTATTACATGTATCCATAAGCCACAGTAAGAGCTAGTACCCACTCATCAAGTGTTGGATCCAAATATTAATCTGAAGTTCTAGCAACCGAGCATATTATATGAAGCTATTCACACTTATGGGAAACCAACAAGTCTAATAGATTTCAGGCAGCTGTCTGCTTGTATGCCACCATATATACCTATAAATAAAAGTAGTAAATGTTGGATATTATCATTTTATATTATAATATGTCACTTGACCATCTTTGGTATGTGGGTACTTTCAAAATAAAGCTAGTTTTGTTTCTGACTCAACTGTGTGTTTACTTTAATAAATAAGCTAACCTCTGTCGTATCTTCTCGACAGTATCCGGAGAGAGCTCCTTCTTGGTGACAGCAGCATGACGCAGCAGGTCCCGTAGCTTCTTCATGCAGTCGGCCAGGTTGAGCTGCTGGGAGCGCGTCGCGTCCGACCGCACGATCAGGTAGCCTTCTCTGGTCAACTTGTTGCCATGCTGCAACATATTATAGTTGCAAGATAAGACAACATCACAGCTTAGCTGCGAAAAACAGTCTACCCTGCGGAGATCAAGCAACAATATTCAGAAGATTGTTTCAAACAAATGTAGCATATTTAAAGTTTGATTGTACCTTAGTAATAATTAGGCAGTTGTATTAAAACTGGTTGTAAGGCAACAAAGATTCATAATTAAATTTGCAAACCCTGATTACTTTAATAAAATATTTATTCCAGCAGAGTTTTTATGTAAATTAGAATTGCCTGTGGATGAGGTCAGTGCCAGATCAGTGAACAGCTTTTCAAATTTACATAATGGCTGGTTGCAAAAAACTAATAAAATCTCTTGCTGAACTCTGATCAGTTCACCGGTGGACTATAAGTGTTGAGGAAATTATTTGGACTGTTTATATAAAAGTTCAAACATAGTGTGATATACAGTGTAAACTCCATGTAATGTCACTCAATTTAACAACAAACTCTGTAAAGTAACTTATTGACTCAGGCGTTACTTTGCACAAATCCATTGTAAATAGAAGACAAAATTCAATATTTAGTGTACTTCCGCTGTGATCCGAAATACCAATTAAGGCTTTCCGAGCCCCATACTAAATGCTTCTCAGACTGGCAACCATTTCCTCTAAGATTTTTAAATAGCAATCACTTAACATAAACTTAAAATGGTCTAATTGGGGCGCGAAATAGGTAATATTATACATTTTTTATCGCAAAACAGATATATCAGCGTGATTTTTTCCAGCAAAATACACATGTATGAGTGCAGTGCAACAACTTAGCTGTTCAGTTGACAGTGTCGCTAGTGGAGATTTGTTGCCACCTAAGAGTGCTGTCGAACTTGTAATTCCAATTTTGGCCACCTGAACAGCTAAGTTGGTGACATGTATACGTATACATTGTTAGTTTCCGTTTCCGTTAGTGTCATTCTCTCTGCCAAACATGAACCCAAGCTTACCATCCGTAGTAATAAATCAACAAAATTCCGATAGATGGCAGGATCAAAAAAAGTATTGTTAAAGAGTTTGATGAAATTTATTTATTATTTTTAAATAAATTATTGCAATTTTTATATTAAGTATCGTAATAGAATTAAAAATTTAAAATATGTATAATTTTGTTTGATTATTTGAATGAAATTTAGTTATGTCAATGTCAGTTTGTCATATTTGACATACTTAAAAAAACGTATTTATATTGCAGCAATAATTTTTAGGGTTAGGTACCCTAAGAATGAAATTAATATACTACTGCGATCTTTTCTGTACTTAAAAGATAAAAACGAATGCCTTTTACAAAATATTCGTTGTCTGTCTTTCTGTCACCAGGCTGTTTCTTATACACTTTGATAGCTGAAAATTTCACAAATTATTTGTTTCCGTTGCCGTTATAACCCAAGAGTATACAAGTACTAGATACGCTATAACAACAAATACTAAAAACAAAATATACAAACATAAAGGGTGGATGACACGTTTTTAAAGTGTACCTTAAAAGACGTGTTATATTTTGTATTTTTGCTCAATATCAAAAACGATAACAGGACACTAAAGAATTCTACAGAATATTAAGCTGCGTATTACCTCTTTTTAGTCTATCTTTACAATGACACTTGGTAGATTCTTTCATGATTTCTCTCTTTCTTTCTTTCAAAATAAAATGAATGTTTGATATGGGGTTCCCATACAAAAAACATGTTTTTTCGCCATATTTTAATAATGGTACGGAACCCTTCACGCGCGAGCCCGGTTCGTACTTGGCCAATTATATCAAATTTTTATACCTACGTCTTTTGTTTACCTATCAATATCTTTAACAATCTCATAATTACAAAAGGCTTGTTTGTTTGTTTGTTTGGATGTTTTTATGTTTTTTTGACGCGAATAGGCTCCGAAACTATTGGACTAAAATTAAAAATTCTTACACCGTTGGGAAGTTACATTATCCCCAAATGACATAGGCATTATATTTTGTTGCAAAGGGTAAGAAATTCTTATTAAGACTCCAGTAATGTAACACAAGGTATAAAAAAGAGTAAAAAATTTGTTTCATCGCATGCGCTAAGAAAAGTTAGTTGTGGCGGGTGTCGTTTAGTATGTCTTGAGAGCAGCGGAACCCATATATACAAAAAAAAACTTTAATCTATGTCAAAATTATAATGCGATAAAGTTTAAATGTTTGTTCGTAACGAATAAAATATTACACTTCTGAACGACTTTCAAACATATCTCCTAGAATTGATTTTTTTTTATGCCCGTGCTAAGCCGGGACGGGCCACTAGTGTATAATTATATCAACGATACATGTAAACTGCCAGGTGTATATTTATAATAACTAAGATTTCGACAGGCCTCTTACCTTAGAATAATAATAATAGTTTTTTTTTATTTCAAATGAAGCTAAAATAATATCCATAGTCTATTATATATAAATTCCCTGATAATATGTAATTATTTACTTTTCTAATCATTAGACTTGAAGCTGTTATTCCGGATGAACCGATTTTGATGTTCTTAGCTATGTTTGATGATATTCGGATGTCCGCCAAAATAGTGGATATGATATTATTCGCAACTTTCCCAAATGAAATGGCTTACATTTTGGAATCATGCGAAAAATACAACTGTTTCATGCAATATGTTAGATGATTCGTGAGAAAAGTTTTTTCTTGTTACTCGTATCATGTACCCAATAGATTTATTTTTTAATTTCATTTGAGGTTTTAAGGTATGCACTATGAATATTAACATACACGAAAACGAAACCTATTGAAAATATTGACATTCCCATAGTATTCCTTTAAAAAAAAAAGAGTTTCGAACAAAATAAAATAGCAAAATTAATAATTCATGAGATTTGAACCATAGTCAATTCAAATCATAAAAATATTTCCTGTTCCAAAAATGCTTCCTCTACGAACGAGCCATATAATCGACAATTGAGCGTTCGAAATTGGCATGCATATTCAAATATGCTGAAGTTCAAGTGACAAAAAAAATTGTCAATGCTAGTGTGAGTGTAGCCGCATCGTCACAGAATAGATGATAGTAGATATGGGTTTTATTTGGCTTTTCGTACATATTTGCTATCAACGCTTAATAAATGTTGTTTTGTGATGAGCCTTAAAAATAATACATTAACAGTAGTTTCCGCGAACCGATTCTAAAGTTACAAAAGAAATCACTTGGGATGCTGGGATGAATAAAACTAACTTATACCTATTTAACGCCATCTAGCGGCATATGAGCACTTGCAGCATGCTAGCGAACAACCTTAAGACAAATAAAGGAAAAATTAACTAAATAACTTGGTTAATTGATTTTAGTTAATTTTTCCTTTGCTTGTCTTAATTTGGATTTCGGATCACAGCGGAAGTACACTAAATATTTAATTTTGTCTTCTATTAACTCTCTAAGGTGTAAAAAACAATTGGCTTTAGTTGGTTTAGCTTGATTTCATACAATGATACAGTGTCGTTATATAGAGTTTATACTGTAGTTATAAAGCTGGTTGGTTGCCTATAATTCAAATACACACATAATAGTTAGTACTCTCTCTCTACAGCCAATCTCCACACTAAGGCAATATACCTGCCATAAATGTGACCGCATCTGTGGCTCTTGCATCATCTTGTTCAGCCACGAGTGCAGATGCAATAACCATCCGGACACTACATGAAATCATCTTTCGTAGATGAAATGGGCCAATGATAATGACATAGTTAGTAATGAATTTCAAAGATTTGGTACTTTTTAACTACTACACATGGATGTAAGACCATACAGCCGTGACTCACCAGTTCCAGCACCTTCTGCTTGACATCAGGGTGTAGCCAGTCAGCTTCACTGGGCTTGAATCTCAAATCCACTTTAGTATGGACCTGGAATACATTTAACAATGTCTTATTAGCTTTATCTTTACAGAAATACAGGATATTAAACAGCCAATAAAGTTTAAGCAGCTTACATTCAACATCTAGCTATCACTTAAGCACATAAATAAATGAATAAACATTAGGGTATGTTTCATACACAACTGGTTAACCCCATACTAAATAATTTCTAGTATTTATTACAGTTACTGACACCACTAATATAGTTAAGTACTACATAAACATACATAAATACTTTATATTGATACATATTAAACCAAACCAACAACCAACATATTAAATTCATCAAAAAGTTGTTGACTATGCCAGGAATCATGCCTGGGTCCCTCTGGTTGGCAGTCTTGGGTGGTAACCATTAAGCCATCAAAGTCGTCAAATGCACCTAAAAGTCCACTTATTCACTCTTTCTGACAGTATTCTATGGTAGTCTAGAAAGAGACTGACACGCCAGTTATTGTATAATGTCAACTTACCTTGTTCACATTTTGTCCCCCAGGCCCTGAGCTTGCGCTGTATGTGATGTCTAATTTCTCTATTGGGATGAATCCATTGAACTTCTCATTGGGATCTGCGCTCTGGAATACAGTGACAATGATTCTTAGATGAGAATTTTGCCAGATGGAAGGAAGATTATCCTTAAAACGAACCTCGAAATAGTAATGGGGCTTTATGGTATCACATTAGTTGTTAATAAAAACTTACAAATGCTGGCGTGGTGAGTTTCAGTGAGCTATTAGGATAAAGGGTTTCCAGGGAAATTGAGCTCTTATATGCAAATGGTCTCTTTAAAAGAGTTGTGTAGGAGGCAGTCTGCGCCGCTCTCTGCAGACATCGCAGCCGTAATGCCAACGATGCCATCGTTTGGAAATTATATTTTAGCTTCGTTAGATATTACGTAAACTTAATTCATAGCACTACAATTTCCAAAATATGTGTTTATTTACTTTCAATTTCCAATTCAAAATCAGAACAAATTCTAACCTCAAAACCTAATCAAAATCTAACTGACAATGACATAGGCATTACATCAAAATGACATTGACAGTGACAGCTAAAATTATAGTATATGTTTTTTTATAACACAACAAATCAAACATTCAGCTTTGATTGAGCAAAAAGAATGGGCGCGAAAGCTCAAATTTTGAAAAGTTTGTGATGGTGATGACACACAAACTTCAAAGCATACCTGCAGACCTTGAACATAGTTCTATGAGAACGTTTGTTTCGGACACACACAAGCACACTGCTTTACAAAAATACATGTTTTTTTTAAAACTGACACATTTAAAATACCATAAAGGTTTCATAAATATTTGAATGTCTACTTATAACCATCATGTCAAATGAAACTGAATAAACTGTAATGTTTATAGTTCTTTAGCATGTAGAAAGTCTCAGAATACAGAAAGAACCAGAAACCGTGAGCGCGCCTAATACTGAGGCTACTAAAACTACTTTTATAGAGTAGTTTGACGCGCGACCGATCAGTCACTCTGTGACCGACGGAACGTACGACGCTGTATTAGGTAAATTATGCCGTCTTGTGTCGTTCCTACCTGTAAAAATGCAACGGGTCAAAAAAAGAAACAGGATGGGATCACATTTCACGTGTAAGTATCGTATTTAGATATCAACTTATTTAATTAATGAATAAATTTCTCAGTTTTCAATTGTCGTAGATAATGATGCATCCATCTTGCTAGTGTTGCCAATATAAGACTTTTGATTTGCCCTTCTTTTTATTACCTCTTGAGGGCTTTTATTCAATGTGGAATATTAATAAGTAATTTAATAAACATTAACCGACTTGAAAAAAGAAAGTATAAGCCCGTGTGTACCAATCCAAATAATCCTATTAAATAGTATGTTAATATCAGATTTCTAAACATTTTTTGAAGGGGTGATGGAGAAAAGGTGAGGAGGAGCGGGTGTAAAACTTTGTTTCTATATTAGTTATCTCAAATTTTAGCTTAGATGAACAAAGGAAAGCGGTGTGGACAAAAATAATACAAAGAGCACGGCTGGAAGAGTTGTGGAAACCATCGAAGCGAAGCGTAGTTTGCTCGATGCATTTTGAGGAGAAATATATTTATGCGACAAAATGTGGTTTGAAGATACTGAAGACAGAAGCTTTTCCAAGTAAGCATTTGGCCATTATAGGAGAAGAGTCCGGGTCTTACATGGAAAAGTCAAAAAACGCTGAACAATTTCATTCGCCCGCTAAATCAAACTTGGAGATTGGTGACGCAAACATATCCGATTTAGACTATATATTTGACACGCCGAAAAAACTTAAATTAAGATCCCAATTGCGCAAAAAACAAATTCTTTCTGAGAAGCATGTCCGACGAATAAAGACATTGCAACAAAAAAATAGACGTCTTGTGAAAAAGAACGAATCATTAAAAGGTATTCTGAAGAATTTAAAAATAAACGTTACGTCAACGATGATGTTATGACCTGCTGTCAACAAATGTTGTAGCAGCTGATATTTTTAATAATGTATATTGAAAATGCATTCTAAAAAAGAAAAAACCAAAATACAATCCCAAGATCAAAAAGTTTTGTCTTACACTAAATTTTCTTTCTCCGACTGCCTGTAAGTACGTAAGAGCTACATTTGACACGTGTCTTCCACACCCGAAAACATTATCTAGGTGGTACTCTAATATAAGCGGGGAGCCTGGATTCCCAGATGAATCGTTTTTGGCTTTAAAAGAAACGGTTAAGTCTTCCAAGCGTAAAATTATTTGTTCGTTGATGGCTGATGAGATGTCCATCAGGCAGCAATCTTTATGGGATGGCAAAAAAAATTGCGGATATGTAGACATGGGGACCGGTACTTCTGAAAATTGCAAAACCTTAGCTTCTGAAGCATACGTTCTTTTATTGAATTGCATTAACGACAATTTCAAATTACCTCTTGGATATTTTTTAGTACACGGTTTAAATGCAGAACAAAAAGTTTATTTAATTAAATTATGTCTCATCAAATGTCACGATGCTGGTGTTAAAGTAGTTTCTTTAACGTTTGATGGGCATGCAACCAACATAACGGCAATGAAATTACTAGGATGTAAAATAGACCATGAAAGTGAAATGAAAACGACGTTTAAGCACCCTGTAGACAATTCTGATGTAGCTGTTTTCTTAGACCCCGTACATATGTTTAAACTAATAAGAAATCATTTTGAATCAAAAAAAATATTTTGGATGAAAATGACCAAGAAATAAATTGGAATCTACTATGTGAGCTTAATAAACTTCAGGAAAATGAAGGGCTCCATTTAGCGAATAAGCTTACTCGTAGGCATATAATGTTTCGTAACAACATTATGAAGGTAAAGCTACCTAGTCAGGTTTTGTGTAAAAGTGTCGCAACAGCGGTAAAATTTTGTCGCGAAGATGCCAAATTGTTAGCATTCAAAAATTCTAAACCAACCGAACTTTTTATAGACAACATGAATAATCTCTTTGATATTTTTAACTCTCGTAATATGAAACAATTTGATTTCAAGCAACCATTGAATAGAAGCAATAAAGACATGATTTATGATTTTCTTGATCGAATGACAACATATATTCGTGGATTAAAAATTAAAAATGCCTCAAAAAGAAAAATCAAGGGAGATGATCGACCAGTTATAATAAAAAGCTACAAACCGATTTTAGAATGTGCGTGTAAAACAGGTTTTCTTGGCATTCTTATTTGTATTGAGAGTCTGAAATGCCTATACGCGAATTTAGTTGACATCAACAGTATGCTTGTATTTATACCAACATATAAATTCAGTCAAGACCATTTAGAACTACTCTTCGGGATGATACGAATGCACGGGGGCCATAACGATAACCCAAATGCAAAACAATTCAAAGGCATTTATCGAAAAGTATTATGTCACCTAGAACTAAAAGCCTCTGATAGCAGCAATTGTATTCCTCTAGAAAATATAGGCATATTAAATTGTTCATCATCAACCAAAGCAATTAATTTCTCAGCACACTCGCAAAGATTTGAAGACAATGATCAACTATTAAGTCAAGTTTCAACAACATCACCTATTGAAGAAAATGGTGGCAGTATTGCAAAATTATTGTCTTCTTGCCTCAGCTACATGACTTGTCCAAATATATTGTAGGTTATATAGCTGGGAGTGTTGTTTATTACCTAGTGAAGCTTATAAAATGTCAGTCTTGTATAGAAGCTATGTTAGCTTCTGATGTCAAATGGTTTCATAAACTTATTGGTTTAAAGAATAGAGGTGGTCTTTGTTTCCCTTCTCAGTGTGTTTATGACATATGTTGTATTTGCGAAGCATATGTTCGAAAAATTTCAAACGGGGATATAGTAATAATCTCGAATTCTCAACGTTTGGCATTCGTCATTTCAATTTATAAGCAATTCGTAGGAAAAAATGACATATTTCAAGTTATGAATAGCCATATAAACGGTTTAAGCCACAGAAACAGTCTGATAAGAGCTGTGATTGAAAAATACCTAGACATAAGATTTCATCATTTATCTAAATGAAAATCTTTATTAATAAGTTCAAAGTCTAAGAGACAATATTATAAAAAGCTTACTCAGCAAAAAGGAAATTAAATGTATTTATTTTTCTAAAGCGTCTTTTATTCAATAAATCTGTCAATTTCTTGAGACAATAAGGTAGGTACATAATTATATAGAATAGGACAGTTTTTCTTCTATTATTATCTCACCTCCTAGACTCCCAAAATTTACCCTAAAAACGGGCACATAATGCCTGAGCTAGCAACATTACGCGGGTGGGAAGTGACGCGGGCGGGGGGCATTGTTTTGTTTTTTGGACACAGCGTGTAGCTTGCAATTACAGATGAACGCGGCTTCTGGTTCTTTCTGTATTCTGAGCAGAAAGTATGAAATAAACATCATCCACGTATCTGCACAATCTCTAAAATTATGCGCGCTTTTTGGTAATTTTAATTCAGTTACCAACAAAATTGCTAGTTTAAATTCACGTTGAGAAAAACTCGGCGGATAAAATATGCGCGCGTGTTCACGGTCTAAATAATTTAATTAGGTTCCCGTTCTGGTCGGCGGCTGCTCAACGTTTCTAGCTGTCTGCTCGGGTTAACCATCTTCCATCCATCTGTTTGGCACCTGTTTGGAATGTGCCCTGTGGAGATAGTCCGAGGCCCCTTACTTTTTGGGGATCCGTTAGGTACCGTCTTATCTCAGTTTGTACGTTTGTTTCACCAGCAAACGATATGCAGCGGATTGTTTTTAACAAAAATATTGGCAGATAAAACTCTTTCACTTCTGCACCTGATAAATGAAAGAATCTAGCTTTGTTGGTAATCAGTGGCTAGAATACATCTATAACCATATAAAAAAAGCATGTAGGATAGGTATTAGAGACTTGTACCCACTCCCGGGTAACAGTCTCCCCCAAACTCTTCCCCAAATCCTGGTCGAATGCCATTTAAAAAGTATCAAAACTATTTAAATAAGAAATATTTCAAAACTTTATTCATATGCCTTACTCTGGAAGGTGGGACAAACAGCCCCATGTATAGTTGCAGCTCTGAGAGTATGCTGGGCGGTAGGTAATGAGCCGCCGAGGCGCTGCTTTCATCAATTATGGTAATGCTCGTCTGGCTGCGCGCGCGCACGCGACGCCTCCGAATTCCTCTCCGCTCGCGGCGGCCCGTAAATCCTGACTATTCAGCTGCTAGCTGGACTTGATGGATGCCTGCAGATTCTTCGATAGAGAGTTTATTAGATTAGGCGGATACTTTTACTTGGATATCTTCAGCTTCAGTTTGCTTTTTTGTGAGTTGAAAACTGATTAGGTACATATTATGTAATCACATTGGTGGATTACCAAATTCACTGACTTCATTTCATGTACCTATTATGCTGAGTTAGGACTGAATCCTGGCAACGATATAATTATGTTGCAATTGGAATAAAATATAATAGCATATAATAAACTTATATTTTTTACTGATTTTCCTTCTACCTTTTCTATTCGTCCAATTTCATGATGGAACAAAAATATCTCTTTCGTGACTCTTTATGCTCTGGCTTGAGATAACTCGTTCCCGATGTTGCGAGATAGTGTCAATAGTAATAACATTAGCAGCATGTAAGTGCGTGGCGTGCTCGGGCGCCATGGCTCTGGATACTCCTCAGGCTCGCATGTGGTCTTGGCGGCACGCTCCATCGGCCACATAATTACCTAATTAGCGGGTGGAAACACTGTGAGCTGGTGAAAATATTCCGAGAAATTGCCGTAAATTCTGAAGATACATTATTTAGCAGCCATCTCGGTTGATGGATATGACTATGGTACGTACGAGTATTGCTTTACAAATCTGTCGCCAAGCACCTTACAGTGTGTTCCGGCAGATCCCTTGAGAGCCAGGAATTTCAGACAAGGCATTCTCCATCTTAAGCCGGAGTGTTGCTCGTGTAGTTACGCGCCCTGCTGGCCAAATGACTAGCTGTAAGGAACAAAAATAGCTTAGACACTGGCAGTAAAATATAAATACACACCTATGTAATATACCCAAGCCGAAGGTGAAAGGAGTTGATGGACTTACGCGCCATTTGCAAATAGCTAAGACAGAGTTATGAAATATTTGGGAGATAATAAAGAAGAATCCTTGCCTTTTCTTTGCTTTTTAAGATGTTTTAGGTAAGAAAATGTTAGTAAGTACTTATTACTTTTGTTAAATCTGAATTGTAAATTTCTAGACAGGAAGTAAAACTTTTTACAACCTCACCTATCACAAACGCGATTATAAAAATGTTTTATGGAGACGTTACTCCCAGAGAGAGCGCATAATTACTTAAAATCTGCCTAATTAATCTCTTTACATACCGAAATCGTCTGCGCTAAGCTTCACGCTCTTACGCATTTGGAAGACCAGGCACCAGCCTGCCTAGACCTGCCACACGAGACCCAGAAGTTCCACTGGCTTCTAGAGAAGAAGGTCAGGTAAAGCTGGTGGACGGTGGCTTAGAATCCGTGAACGTTTCGCAGATTTAACGGAAGGAGTGGTCTGGTAATTGGCGCTAGATCTAGACTATGACTGGAGCGCTCTTAGAAATGGTTATTACTTATTTAAATTTAATATGTGGACTATTAAAAATCTAGTTATTTATATGAACGGAAGTAAGTAACTACCAAATTTTGGTTGGTGGTATAGCATTTTTTTGTACTCGCTTACCGTTGAAAATATATTGCCAAGGAGCAATGTAGGTATGCCCGCAGCTAATTCCTACCTAGGCAACCTGTTCACTAAATGCCTAGCACTGTAAAAAATTACCATTTGTAATTCATTGCTATATTTTTATTACAGCTAGCATACCTATCTATATATAAATAAAAATATAAATATCTTACCAATTTTATATGGCGAAAATGCCAATAAAATTGGTAAGATATTTTCACGTCCAAGTTATTATCACCTGCGGAAAACTAGTATCACGGTGTGGTCAGCTACACCCATACAATCATATTTGGCCTACAATGGAACATCATTTTGAAAGTTCCCAGACAAGTGTGAGAACTTCCTTTTAACACTATATAATTGAGTTTAATTTATATATCGCGATTACCGTTGCGCGTTGCTCTACACTTTTCGTGAATAACAACACCTACTATGAACTTTGATAAAAAGTTTTTACACATCTGTAGATTTAACACATGAGTATATTACAAGAAAGCTTCTACGAATCGGAAATTTAACGAGTATCTTCTTGTCGTAATGCAGCAGTCATATAGGTCGTCGTCAAATACCATTTTATCTTTGGCAAGTCAGCGATCAGACCTTACTGACCTTTGGTCTGAATTTGTACCGTAGACCAGTAAGATCTGACCTCTAGTAGTATTTTTATATCAGTTATATATCAGTGGCATCCATTGCAAATGGCTATTTTGAGATTCAGGATGCTGTTAGAAAACTTTTAAAAATAAAACTATAAACTGCCATTCAACTTGAGAAGTATGAACTCAATAAAATCACTTACTTGATAAAAATTAAATGTGTACTGACATTCTATTTATACGTATTTCAAAGATCTCAGCAACACAGTTTAGTCAGTTTAGCTGTTTAGAGCTATTCTTGGCACAGAAGCGAGCAACAAAAGGTCCTCTATAATATATACTTCCAGCTTTATTGGTCCCCAGTAGAGCGGAACCTATTGCAGTCCAGTGAAGCGTAACTGACGATCAAATCCCGACTGGTTCCGCAAAAACTTATCGGTGCCATCACAGATCTTAACTAGATGTACCCATGCCTGCTTGTACTAGAGGTACAACGCAGGGGAGGTGTTCTAATGCCAACAAATTGCATAATTGCGGGTTTTCTCCGCCATTGTTGCCTCTTATCTGCCGCGATTGTGTCTAATTGTTGACATATTTGCATACCGTGCGAGACTACTGCATGCCGAGTGGAGCGGCGAGCGTGGAGGCAGCGGGAGCGACTGAGGAATTTAGACCAACAATGGTATTTTAAAATAAACGTCAAAACGAAAAAGTTACCTTCAATTTTTTATGTGATTTCATGAAAGTGACGATGATGCCACTATACAACAAACCATTATGACTTCACGTATTTATATTTTTAATCAAAAAAACAAATTTATAGCGGCGAAAGAAATACAACATCTATGAAAAATTAAGCTGGCTAACTATCCTGAGTCATGAGATCCTGGTGACAGAGAGTCGAACAGACAGGCGGACAGCGGAGTTTTAGTAATGGGGTGCCGTTGAGACCCCATTACTAAGACTGCTGGCTGGGACTCGGGGCCTTCTCTCACGGGGAGAGAGATACAGGCCATAATCTACCATGCTGTCCAAATTCAAGTTGGAGGCTTTGGGTCTACAGAACCCTATTACGCCAACCTCAGATCCCCGCCGCTGCATCATCGTTGCGGCGCTCCAGCGCTGCGTGCTCCTCCTATCTGTCATCTTTCCGTCGCGCGCCGCTCGTCGCGGGTATCGGTGCGCGGGCGCCGCTATCGCACATTCTCTCGCTAGAAATCGACCAATTAGATTAAACGCTCAAATGTGGCTAATAAATAGCGGATCCGCTCTGTGGGTGACACGAGATCTGTACCGCCAGGCCTTTACTTGGTGGAGATTATATCGAGTAGTCTATTAGATGATTATGTTTTCTAAGCTTAGCTTCTAAGGAGTTTCATTGTGATCTTCCAAGATGCGGTCAAAAAGCAACATCATGCTAAAGACCCTAAAGAAAAATGTCTTTTCTTCTTTGTTGTCAAAACAGCCAAACTTTGGAATACCTTCCGGGTATCCTGTTCCAATACATACAATCTGTTCTTTATCGCCTTGGTAATCGCTAAATCAAGGCGATAAAGGACCGGCTCCTATAGGTAAGCGCTCCACTGCGGACCACAACTTGCATTACCATCAGGTGAGCTATCCGGCGGTCCTATGTAAATAATTTTATATTACGTAGAATTACAAAAGACATTCAACCCTAAATTTTTACTTTATTATCACCGACCCCTATTTTTTATGGCCATTTTAGTAATTCAATATTTTTTTCCCGCTTGATAACTGATCAATTACCTATAGTGTTTTAACTGTACAACTTAAAGGCAAAAAACAATAAATAGGCAAAACAACGTTGGCCGGGTCAACTAGTTATTATATTATTTGACTTGTAACTTTGGTTCTATCAATCATCATCATCATTCATCATTTTCAGCCCTCTATCGCCCACTGCTGAGCATATTCCCTTCGTGTACGCTATTGTGTTATCAATAAATGATTGTATTTGTAAAACCGCGGCGCGCAGCTAGTATTTAAATAAGTTATCAACTTATGAAGTAGTATGTAAGCTGCAAGCAAGTGCAAGTAAACATAGGCTGTAATGGTAATAGCGAGCAGCCGAGCGCCGCATGGGGAATTAACATTCTCTACACTTGATTACTCTTCCGTCTCCAGGCCGGCCCGTCACCGAGGAGATGTCAGACCGAAACCCCTTGAAACCGCTTACAAATAAATAAAAGAAAGAAAATGGAAAAACTTCGCTCAAATTCAACACGTAAAGTTACCATACTTTTTTCAGAAATTAAATTAATATAATAAAGAAAAATTGAAAGTGAGTTCATAAAAATTAAATCTTATATATAAAATTTCCGTGTCACAGTGTTTGTTACCGTACTCCTCCGAAACGGCTTGACCGATTTTATCCAAATTTTATATGCGTATTCAGTAGGTCTGAGAATCGGCTACTGTATATTTAGTTTTTTTTTTTATTAAGGCAAAACAACGTTTGCCGGGTCAACTAGTACACACTAAATATAGAAATCGGGGAAGGGGAGGCATATGCCACTCAGGCAACTTCTGGGTACAAAAAGTGTATAAACCTATGTAATGCAGTGATATTTATTTATATTAGCATTATAATAACTTCTTTGTTACAGTAGTAGCTTGGCTTTTTTATTTTTTTTAATACACTTTATTAACCGGAGCACTCGATATAGTAGTATTCTACGCCACCTTGATACTATCACTAACTCAGATTCAGATACATTTATTACCATAAAACTATGGAATGTTCAAGATCAGTTGACTTAATTACTCATATTATCGATGAGCTGTGTAAGATAAGTAAAAATGAACTAGCAGCCAGTCCCGGCTTTGCACGGGCTATAAAATAATCTAAGTTGTAATGAAAAACAAAATAAAGCTTGTGTTACTCGGGGAAAATGTAGCTTCCCAACGGTGAAAGAATTTTTCAAATCGGTCCAGTATTTCGGAGCCCATTTGCCTCAAACAAATGGGCTCCGAATATATGAATTTGACTAAATGTTTGTAAATAGCTTCATATTTAAACTTATGTCTGTAAGTCCTACGGGTAAAAACTAGAGGAATCCGCAACCTACTGTATTCAAATAGTTTTTATTTTTTATGACATTTTATAATACCACCTATGTATTATGTACCTAGTTTTATGGACAATAAATGATTCATTCATTCACTCATGGGATTGCATGCTCTACTCGTAACTATTAGAACATATCTTCCATGTAACGGAAACATGTTTAGTATGTAGTGAATAATGAGGTCTTCCGTATTTCGCATGTTGGCAAAGCATTTTCTAATTCTCGCATTATCAGCTACATTCTTCAATGAAAATCTGTCTCCAAGCCCCCAAAGGTGTGTTCCGGCAGCTTCCTTGAGAGCCAGTAATTCCCGACTAGGCATGTTCCAAAGTGCTGTATTGAAAGTGTTTGTGTGCAGCCAAAGGTTGATAAATTAAGGAAAGAAGAAGGAAAAGAAAGAAAATAGTTTTATTACGCACAAAAATCAATAATAAGGTGTTTCTATGATATGTTATAATATGTAAGCCAAACTATATGTGGCAAAGCCGATCTAAGAAAGATCGAGTGATGATTAGAAGAATCTAGAAACCGTCCAAACCACGGGATGTGGTGATAAATAATGGTGCGCAGAATGTGAGGATAGCTGCGGCCTGCGCGTGCGCATGCGTGCATGCGACGTGCGGCAACTCAGCTGCGTGCTTGTAGCGGAGCCTGCCTTACTCTGTCAAACACTATTATGAAACTGATTTCTTGTGGAATGGATTATATTAAAAAAATAATTTTGAGAATCGATCCACAAATGGCTGAGAAATCGGTGAACATACATAAAAAAAAATACATACAGTCGAATATACTTTTTGAAGTTGGTTAAAAACTAGTTGCGCACCGCGGCGTGGTCCGCGTTAATCCGGGATAAAAGAGAGGAGAAGAAAATTATGAGTTAATCCATGGTGTTCGTTGTCTATAGGCAAAATTTTATCATGATTGCTTCAGCCATTTGAGCGTGAAGACAACAAAGATACACGTAAAAATAAACTTTCGTCTTTATAATAGTTTGTTGGAAATAGTATATTCGAGGACGTATTGTTATACACTTGTGCAAAATCATCAATGAATATTAACTTCATTAACAATCAACTTCCGCGGAAACACTGTCATTCGATTTTATTTAACTTCACTGATCTGACTGACATTAAAAAATATTGGTCGAACAAAATAAACTTTTTTTACTTTAGTCGCTGGCAAGATTAAAAGCTATGAGTTAAACCGAAGTGAGCAGAGAAAGTAAATGCTGAGATATAGATATTGAGATGCAGCGTGGTTGCAGCTGCATGCTGAGTGGAGATGTAACTGGCTATTAGAAAGTACCGCGGGCGATATGTTCACGCTCCGGCTCCCATCGGCTGTCGATTCTCCGCTAATTCCAAGAAAATACATGAAAATTCGAGCACCGAGCATTCCAAGGCTTTTTGTGGAATTTTCTTCGCTGCTATGCGCCTTATTGTCAAGAAAATCTATCTATTGGACGCGTTTTAAATAAAATAATTCCTAGAATGTTCTTTTACGTAGCAGTTATTGATGTAAGCGTAATTTTATCGCTAATTAATTCGACTCGAGCGTAGCATTTCATAGTGCGTGTCTATAGCTGTTAAAACCGTTAATATATCAATTAAATCTTCTCCAAATCGCTGGAATTATGATGTAAAAAATGTATGAATAAATTATTATCATTTAGCGACGCGCCCGGTGATTATCGCGAGCAGTTTAAACTTTCACGCGCAAAATAATGTAAAGCGCGCGGAGAGCGATTGGCCGGGCGGCGGCGAGCGCGGCTCGGATTGGCCGCGCGGGTAACGGGGCTCTCGCGGCTGCCTTCACGTGCGTCGTGTCGGCCGCACGACTCGCGCCATCTTCACCGCGGCCAGTCCGCCGCGATACTCCGTGGGGATAACGTCGCCGTGCCAGCGATTTGCGTAATTAAATTAACCGGTTTCCAGCGAGCCGGCGCGCACGACAACACACAAACTCCCATTGTAAAACAGTAAACCAGTGTTCGGTAGAACTGTCGGCAGCGCGTCGATCGTTCGCTAAGCAGAACTCTAGTGCATTGTGGTCGATCTCGCGGCAGACGTGACTGCATTTCTTCGCTGAGATCTGCGTCGGGAGTATAAAGGTAAGTCGTAGTGTTTGTTGGTGGTGTGGTGGAGGAGCGCGGTGCGCGGGATGGGCCGGCGCGGCGCGCCGCTGCCGGGGCAGGGATCGATTGTGCCGCAGCGTGTCGGCACACCTACACACGTAGCCCCGGGCACCGGGCTCGCACCCTCGCCCCGGCTCGCCCGACCTAACTGCCCTGTCACTACCTACCTAGCTATATTTGTACTTGTAGTTTGGTTTGCCGGCGCCGTGATCTTGAACTGCAACTATTATGTTTTGTGTTGCTCCGCAGCGTTGCAGCCGACATAAACAATTCTACCCTCAGTCACGAATTTATTTAGGTTATTAATTTACCAATTAGGCATAAAGATTATGGTTTATTTATATATTACCATATTTTTCTGGATTTCATAGTTTTGTAATTCGGACGGTTTTCGTCTATACGTCCGAAGTGCGCAATGTCCTATAAGAACAGACGCGCAATTTAAGTATGTGGTGTGATCTTTGGTAGTTAGGTAGGTATCTGACAACAAGATTAAAAAAATAGACACAGTTGAACATCGTTATGATAGGTACTCTTGTTTGAATGTGGTTTACATTTTCATATGTTTATTAAATCTAGTGCTCTCTAAAGTCTTAAGCATATTTCTCTCAATCGTGTAAAACTTTTCTGCTACCTGTTTGTATATTCTCAAATAAGTATAAAATTACTGATAGTTTTATTCCAATTAGAAACTTGTAAGAAGTTAATGAGGTCTATGTATTATTTATTACTTATTTGAAATTAATAATCATATACATACTCGTATTATTCTCTTTCCTTCATATTTCTTATTGCCCAGTTTTTTGGCAATAAGAAATATGAAGGAAAGAGACACCATTCAAACTAGAACCCATTATTGCTTAGAGTCTGAATTACTGGCTAATACCTAGGTAATATCGTACCTGATAAATAATACGTTGCAATCCAATACCAAGCAGTAGCCTGAGCACCGCAGGTGTCAGGTTGCTCCACACATCATTACACGGCCGCTGACTCTAACTACACTAACACATCATCATCATCAACAGCCCGTATTAACAAACTGCTGAGTATAAGCCTCTTATCTTTCTTTTGCCAATCTCCTCAGTCTCGCAAGTTGAAATAAACTGCAGTTATAGTTCGATGAACCCCAAAACAAAAGCGTGATGGATCGTTTCTGCTCGCGGCTGGTTCAAATCAATAATAATAACAACGCTTTAGAGTCTAGACTGTGTACCTAGTTAGCGTTAGTTAACTGCGTCGATATTGTGTTTTGTTCTATTGAAGTTTACTGAATTTTCGGGAACTTCGAGACCACTGGAAAAATCAGTTTTTAGTTGCCAATGGCATCTAAAAATTGTTTCCATGACACTTATCATCGTCACAAATCTAATGTAGACCAATAGATTTCGTGTATTAGCCGAATCGGCTAAGTAGTTTTCTAGATATTGGTCCAGTCGAAGGCAAAATACTTTACGTTGTGTTGTACGCATTATATTTGCCCCTATTTCTTGTTTCATGTAAATCGAGCACAATTTACAGTTTGCTGGAGTCAGTGAATTGATTTGATCCGTGCTGCGGAATGGTACCGCTCGTCGATGGTTGTGCTCATTAGTTGTGCTTAGCATCGAACAGCGAACAATCATCTTTCCGAGAAATATCGGTGAAAGGCGCGTACGGTACGGTTTCTTGCGGGCGCTCCAATGCAGCCATTGCAGGCTTGGGACCCACTCATCGTCAATCACACCTTTAACCTTGAAATGTAGCAGACTTGTAGATATCTATGTCTTAACAGCTCGATGACACTGGACCAGTTTAGCTTACACTACTAGTCGGTGGGTTTATTTCTACAATCGGATACTTTACAGCAAATGTTTGGAGCCAGTTTACGAACTGTTCGCGAGCACAGTGGCTTATAACTTGTAAATCCAGTGGCATCGCGTCTTTCGATATTAGCTATCGTGAAATGAATCAAGATGCTCTGTTGGCAGTTTGTGTTACCTTTTAAGAAAGAAAGAATGAAATATTCATTTATTTGTTACCACTATAACTCGAACAAATATCACGCAGGAAAGAAAAAGAACTTATGGGAACATATTATCATAGTAACAAATTCGGTCCCGAATCAGCATTTGGCCGATTGTAGCCAATCGACGCTTTTACATTTTCTGTTATTTGACGATAACGAACTAAAATAATCCATAACGTATACGGCACTTTACTAGAGGCAGTGGGAATCAAACGAAACTAAGAAAGTTGAAAGACCAAATTTCCAGTATTGAACGGATGTATCAGTTTTATTCCAATTTTCTGGACTTAAATATCTGTATGTTTCAGATTGTTACTGCAATCATATACAATAATAACGTAGAAAAGTATGATTGCCACTAATAAATAATTGAATGCAGCGGTCTCATGTTAGAAAACATTCTAAAACTTTCGACTTTCCATCGCGAAACGAGAGCGCGATATTAACTGTTTGGAGCCACCAATGCGGCTCTCTCTGGAATGTTACATTTTACTAATTAAAACGTCTTAATAATTGTTGTGTTACGCGGAAACCGGAACGAGGCCGGTGCTGTTCGCAGCTACGTCTTTATGCATGCTCGAATGTTACTCGAGACCACTTCTAAACGTGCCAAGTGTGATTTTAATATTTTTGATCACAATTTTACAATTGGGTTATGCAAATAACGTTTTCCTGATAAACCGAATCCCATATTTTGTAGATCACTTCCAAACTCTTCCATTTGATCGATATATTTTTACAATTGGGTTATGCAAATAACGTTTTCCTGATAAACCGAATCCCATATTTTGTAGATCACTTCCAAACTCTTCCATTTGATTGACATATCGATGAAGTGTTTGATAAGTTATCGATGAATTTGTCGGCGATACACTTATTAAAATTTTGTGTTTCATGGTGCGATCTATTATGGTTTATTGAACAGCTATTTTCCATATGGTATTTATTGTGATATAATTATGTGGGTTATTAGTACTTCCATTAGTCATAGATACAGTAACGGAACCTTATTGATGTTTTATTTCGCGTTTAAAATGGTTACACTCACAATATTATTAAAAGTTGGAAAAAAATTTAGGTTTGATGTTAATTGTGTGACATTCTTCAATAAAATAAATAACAAAGTTGCATTTTCAGTAAAATTTAAGTTAACTTATGTTTATTTTATCAATTATTGACCCATTAGTCCATAATAAATATTACTAGCTTTTTCTTCGATTGAAGAAGGCAATAACGCTGTTACATATATGGAAACTGCACATATGTAGGAGAGGCGTGATTCTGATTACAGACAGACAGACATCCGTCCATTGTCACATTATCCAGTCCGCGTCGCATGAATACATGTGTATGTAAATTCGTGACTCATGCTGTGTCTAGGGCTCACAACACCCTTATAAAGGCAAAGTGACCATGTATATAATATAAGGAAACAAGATATCGAGTAGCGAAACTAAGCCAAGCATAATAATGGCAGTTATAAACATATTATTGATTATAATAACATATGACATTATCCAGAGTTTATTTATAACCTTAAGGAAATCAGAAATACTAATCCAAGCATAATAATGGCAGTGAAAAGCATATTCTTCCTTAACAATCCAGATTTTATTTTATAACCTTAAGGAAATCAGAAATAATATTGAAATTATATTCGCAAGAACAATATTATTGCTAAATGTTAATGCACTAAATATTATTACAAATATTACAATGCAGGAAAACATCACCCAAGTGACTGCTCATAAACACTTGTGTAAATGAACTTTTGTTATGATAATGTAATACGAGTAGAAATGTCGGCTTCTTTTCCAATTATTTAGATTCCAATAGACGTTTCCTTTAGATGTTTATTAACTTTATTTTAAAATACATCAAACTGCAAGCAGATTTTTATTGTAGTTTATGCTTCGACCGCTTTTAATTTTCATCATGTGTGAATTTTTTTTGCCTCTTCTAAGTTAACGCCGCATTAGGTTAGTTCTACCAATTCTAAAAGTTCTGCCTTTGACTTTGTATGGTTTATCCAGTCTTCAAACATTTCTTATTTAATATAAGTAAAAGTAAAGTGGAGATCCGGCGCCGCACTAAGGTGCGTGACGTCGGACAAACTATCACTAAACTCAAGTGGTGTTGGGCAGGACACATTGCTAGACAGAGTGATGGCAGATGGACTAAGGCGTTAACGGACTGGAGACCAATGTCAGGCAGAAGAAGTGTCGGACGACCACTCGCACGTTGGGTCGACGACATACACACAAGCACAAGACCGAGACGAATGGTGTACACGAAGGGAGGTGTGCTCAGCAGTGGGCGATAGAGGGCTGAAAATGATGATGATGATGATGAAGTAAAACTACTTCCTGCTATTTATTATGTATGCATTTCTCCGGCGTTGTGATAATGAAGAGCAAGCAGCACTTTACGACGGCGAGCCGGCTCGTGTGGGTGCATACATTATGGTGTCGGCTGAATGCCTCATTGTGACCCGGGGAGCGACGACTTGTACCCGCGGGACATGCCTTGCCGAGGACATCTTACTTTTATTTCCATTTACATTTTATATTTATGTATTACTAGCGTCTACGTCCTGGCTTCGCACGGGCTATAAAATAATCAAGTTGTAAAGAGAAACAAACTATAGCCAATGTTACAAAGGGAAATGTAGTTTCTTAACGGTGAAAGAATTTTTCAAATCGGTCTAGTAGTTTCGTAGTCTATTTGTGTCAAACAAACAAAAAATCAAACTTCAAGAGGAGGCCAAGCTCTAGGATCAAGAGTTTTTATGATAACCAAAAGTATCAAACGTAATGTATCAACTAGTATTCAAGAAACAATCGTCGTTCAAAAAACAAAAGTCTGAACTATTAAAAAGTGAAAGCAAACAGAAGTTAATAATGCAACTACTTAGTTTTTTGGCATGGTAACACATCCATTAATGGTCTATGTTAGTAAGTATTAAAGAAATATGAAAATAACATTTGACCAAAATCACTATTGGATAAAGTGATACTAAATAAATCTGATAAAATATTCCTAATCATAGCGTCGGGGAAACCAGCGACAATAAACTTCAACAAGGTAAATAAAACGATTAGAAAACTTTATCGTCATAAAATACTTCAAATTTAAATGAAACGTTCCGTTTATTGGCGAAAGTTCCTCGCGAATTCCACATTTGGCAGTTAATACCTCGTTACTATTGTAAACCTCGTGTATAAGTAGTAATGCGGCTTAACGTCTTGTGTGATATTCATATTTGCGAAAGATTAATTTTATTTATGATATTCATACATATGCCAGTTTTATATACTAGTTAGCTTAACCCTTAAATGGACAATGTTGTTTTTAAACAACATACTGAAAATCACACATAAAATTGACTTTCATTTTTAATTTTGCGCAATGTAGTTTTTAAACAACACTCACATTATTACAAAAAAAGTATAGTAAATTATGTCTAGATTTTTTTACTAATTTTTCCTAGACAGTACATACATGTCTATTACACAAATATATTTTTTTAAAACGTGAAATCGTCCATTTAAGGGATAAGAAAGCAGTAGATTCATTTTCACTAATATTTAGCAATTTAACAAAAGTTATTAGGATTTTACTTATATGTTTAGAGTAATCCAAAGCAATATGATTAATAAGATACCTAATCATTATTGTGCAAATTCACTGCCTATTTTCTCGCTTTATTTTTACCAGGTTGAGTATTCATTATTTCAGTATTTGAATCGGCTGAGCAGGAATTTTGTCTAAAGTTCTTTCCATATCCTTTGTAATTCAGCTAAACTTTCGTCGACTTTCGTCGTCCCTTTAATTCGGCCTATATATTTTATCTTCTAGGTCTTCCTCTTCTTGTCCGAGTATTGATTACCAGTCAGGCTAAAAACATTGCAAATCTTCACTTTTGAAACAGCTCACGACATATTTTGTAAAAGTTTTATTTGTTTTATTGTAAAGCCCTGCACAAGGCGCGTCGCGGCGCGGCGGCCGCGTCCCGGCGACAATGTCAAGGTCGCGGCTGCAGTGCGTTCAACGCTCGCCGACTGAACTGCGTTACCACTTACCACATTTGCTCTTTTGCCGCTTATATTTTTAACTTTTATTTCTTCACTGATCGTTTCATATGTTACTGTGCTTGTGGCCGTTGTATTTTCCTTTTAAGGAGCTGCGATTAAGGAAATGTTATTTATAGGCTCAGTAATGTACTGTGTTTTAGTATCGTTACATATATATGATGTTTTTTGTCTTCTTTCTTTTTAGTCAGTTTGTGGTCATATTTCTTATTAAGTTGTGATTAATCACAAGTTAAGTAGGTTTCGTTATTAACTTCAATATAATATCAATAAACAATATCTACTAAATAGTAAGACCACCCCGTGGCTTGCCAGTCTGTTTGCTCTTATCTGTCAGTCATTAATCGCACCATTCCATTAAATGTATATGGTCGTCAATTGAGCTCATCCTCGGAGTACAAACAACTCCATTAACTCGAGTGGCGGCATCAATCTCCGACGCTGACCTATCCCAAGCACACTTTGAACACTGCTTGTGTTACATTCATTAATGCAAGCCGCACAAACTATGAAAATAAATAAGAAGTTCATAAGCACGCTAACTTTTAATTGAAGACACTAATGGTAGGTAGACGACAACGGCAAATTCGCGGGTACTCGTCCAAGTAGACGGAGCTAGCAATAGATAGTCGTAACTAGAACGTACAGAGGAATAAAGTAGGCTGTGGTTGATGATGATAACAGTAAGCACAACATGCCAGCGTCCAACTGGACCGGACTTGTTCCTCGATAACATTTTCAGAAATAGATCAGTGCACCGCGTGGTATGCACAATATCTCAAAATTATTATAACTGTTGCGAAATAACTAGAGCTTTGCAGTTTGGCAGAAGAGACCGGCCAGCCGCCGCTCTGTGAGACAGCTTGGAACATTAAATATTCAAACTGATTGTACACAAATGTATTTAGTTTATTAAATCACCAACTTGGCCATTTACCTCTTACGAAAAAGAAGAAGAACCACCGAATCATAGTTCTCTACTAAATTCTTTAGCATCGCACACTGATTGAAATCAATGTGACGACAAACAAATGTCACTATGAACCAGACGTATAAGTTAAAGTATAACTAAGCCAGTTAAAAGCTCGCCAGCTGGTTCAACTTGTTAGTGGTCGACTATTTATAGTGCAGCTGTTTGTCTTACAGATAATACGACTATTTGTAGACGCCATGATTTTCAAACAAATCGTTTCATTAGAGAATTACAATGAATGACTTGTTCTTTTTGTTGCGTAAGTGATCTTTCTTGACGACATCGAAAAAAATAATGTTTGCTGTAATTTATTTGTTGGGAATGTTCGTTAGCGTATATTATAATTTGTTAGTTCGATTGGGGCCGTGATTCCAGAAAATCGAAAGCTATTTTCTTTTGTACAGACTAATTGTATTTTGTATGTTTACCAAAAACTAATCAACTATTTGAGTACAGTATTCATCATCTCGTTTTGAATCAACTCCTTGCTCATTGGCAGATCTAAACTCGATATCTGTTTATTATATTATTACTTGCTGAACAGGCAAACGTTGTTTTGCCTTAAAAAATAGATAGTAGCCGATTCTCAGACCTACTGAATACGCATAGAAAATTTGGTAAAATTCGGTCAAGCGTTTCGGAGGAGAACGGTAACTAACATTGTGTCATGGAAATTTTATATATACTCGTAAGATAAGTACATCATGTACATGTGATTTTCGTTAGTAGTATATACGAGTTTACCGCTATACGATGATTCATCCCACTTCTGGTCATTATTTGTAACAACTTCAAGTGAAAGAACAAGAATATATCTACTCAATATCCGTGTGAGGAATAGGAAAATCAATATGTTGGTTCCCCTCGCGGGTTGGCAAGTCCCTCACCCCAGCGAGCAGTAATGAGCGGTATTTGTAGAGGCATGTTTTTGCACCTCTGGTCCGGCGCGAGCGGAGTGCACGCAGCGCGACCGACCATCTGTCGTCACGGCCTGCTGCCCGCTAACTGGTTACCTCGTCGCTCAGGATTTTAGGAAATTACTAACAAATACAAATCAATGGTGGCGATTCAGCGGCACACACGACTAAACTAAATTAAAGAAGCCCCGTCTCTTTTCATCTTAGGTGGCCAGAAGAGACGGCACGTTCTGAACCACAGACAAAACAACTAAAATTACGTCAAATATGGAATGTGCATGCAGTTTTAGAGGTGATACAAGTGAGTGAGGACTAAAGTCGCCTATATTTTCTACATTTGACGTGATTTAAGTTGGTTTGACTATGGTGCGGAACGTCTCTTTGAACGGTGTCGTCTCTTTCTGGCCACCTAAGATGAAAAGAGACGGGGCGGGGCTTCTTAGATTTAGTTTAGTTTAAATTTAGTTTAGTCGTGTGTGCCGCTGAATCGCCACCATTGATAACACCAAAGTTACAAGTCAAATATATTCGTTCGTAACGTTCAAACTAACAGTATACTATTCAATCTTTACTTTACACACACTCACTCATATTTAATTAGCACTTAACAACAAAACATAATTATCTCAACTTAATTTTTAGCACCTCTGAAGAGAGCTAGCTCCTGCAAACACAGGGTATCCTTCTGTAGGAGCTAGGCACCACACTTACATTAAGACTTAGTTTTTAATACTTAATGCTTGTTTTGTTTAGAATATAAGTTGGTCCAATAAAATTATTTTGTATTTGTATTTGTGGTCTTGGTTAGGTTACAATTTGTACAGCGCAGATCCTCCATCTGTAAATTGAGGTCTTCAAATGTAAAGTTTGGTCTAATCAGAAATTAAAAGCAACGGATACTTATGTGTCATGGTTTCAATATGTAACTGTAGCTGGAACTACCAAAGTATGACAGTTGGCATTTAGTTATATTTTTCGTTTTAATTATTTGTTATTGTTAGTGTAGTTTATTTTTAGCTTTATAAAACTGTGTGATGAGTTAGGTAAGCACAGTGTCTTCTTAATTTAAGTGTTACAAAAAGCGGAATACTGTTTGCCCCGCATAACAGGATCATATGATACTTAGCGCGGGGCGCAGTGGATATGGCAAAACGTATACTAAAGCTAAGCTATACTTTAGTATTTAATTAGATTGTACCTAAAAATATAGGTACACATAAAACATCCTGTACAAACCGCAGACTGTTGGCATTATTATAGTCATTTGTTGCATATTATCCTGTCACACTGTCAAGTAAGTAATATTCAAGTAGTAAAAACATGTAACTGCACGGCGTTAATTATTTGCAACAGTTCAACGTATAGATATTATCGTGTAACGAGTAGTAGTACTCGGTCCGGCGGCGGTCGGCGCCACATCAATCTGTCCCCGCGCGTCCCATCTTCTTAACTCAGCCGGCCTGTTCATACGTGACTCACTATTCACATCTACTTCATAGCAGAAACATAAGCAGTCTACTATAATTATGTTCCTACTGCTGCTCTCTCTCTCTCGGGGCCATAGTGTGTGTTGGCGGAGGACATACGCCTTCGGATTTTGTGGTCCTCAAATATGTCGGTTTCCTTATACATTCCTTCACGGTAAAGCGAGTGCAAATTCTGTTTAATTTGAAAATCAAGTCATTAGTGTAGGGCTCGATCCATAGGCCGTCAGATTGAAAAGCAAACAAAGCAACAGCCAGGACCTACAATTTAACGTGTCATCCGACCCACGGTAGCGCCTTGATGAAAATGCCACTGAATAAACGACTGTTTTATACATGGTCACCCATCCAATCACCGTCCGCATCAACCGTTGCTTAGCTTCGATGATCGCGTCAGATCACTTTAGCTAGTTGAGCTAAAGTACATTACGATTTAATGAGACTAGACTAGAATTCAGTATAATAACTTTCAAAATGTGAAATGATCACACAAGTAGGTAAATGTAAACTGGATCATTTTGAAATCACTCCGGCGGACAACAGTTCACTTTACAAAGATCGCTGTTAGCTTTCTCTTCGCTGTTAGGCGGTAAGTAACAGTAGATGACGGAAATTGGCGATATATTGTTACTTCAAACTGGGACGCACCAACGCCTAAATTACAGGCTTTTGTTTCGAGTAATAAGTTTCTTTATTTTATGCAAAGTTGGTGGTACGTAATTTAGATTCGCGTTTGACCACGCGGGGCAAGCACGGGTAGTAGATTCTCTACGGGGAAAGGCAATAATCTGTTTTGTTGCTTTTATTTTTATTTATTTGTTTTTTTGCTGCGTTTTAAGTTTTTTTTTGTAAATTTCTTCAAAATCTTAATTTCTTCTTAACTACAAATAATATTTCTCTAAAATGTTTTCTATATTTATTACCGTTTTCTTTTTATAGCGAAAACTGTAAAATCAAGATTTTGACCTTTGCCTTAACATGTAATAATACCAGTATAATGAATAATTTTGAATAATTTATATTATAATATAAAATAAATCTACAAAGTTTGAACGAAATCTGGCCGTTTAAAGTGGGTCAAAATCGCTTCCAAAGAAGTCGGTTACAAACAAACATACAGGTGAAGCTAATAAAAAGCATGTAATAATATTATATTTTAGCGTATTTGTTTGCACATACCAAATTCACAAGTGACGTCATAGGTCAGGTCGTATAGTAACGTATTACTGTGCATCGTGCTTTTGTAAAGGATTGTACAAGACTTTGTCAAATCCATTGAGTGGAGCAGCTCCTTGCAGTTATGGAAACTACCGTTGCTGGTACCGGTCCGCGAGTCCAACCAAATCTCACTGACGATCGATATCCGATACAATATACTAATGTCTGCTTGTCTGTCTGTGCATGCATCGAACTCTATCTTCTGGATTCAATCTGCGTCTCAAAAGGACAATGGCCGTAGTCATTTTAACCTCCGACAGGGATAAGTTTCACCTGTCTTACTGTGTGTGTGTCAGGGGTATCATAGCTCCCTTGAGTGCTGATATTCCGGCCCAGTTCCACTTTCGCCATGTTTGAGGGCCACAATATCCGAAGTCGACCGCCAATCCGCACTTTGCCAGAGAGGTGGATTATAGCCTATATCTCTCTCCTGGAGAGAGTATGCCTCGAGTCCCAGTAGTAGGATAGGAAAGTGGGCTGCTTATGCTTCTTCTTCTTCGTATGAGCTAAGTGGCCAAGCTCTGGTGCCGAGAGTTTTCAAGCCGCCCGTAGGCCTCTGACTTGGCTTAACGACTGCTTGTACTAAGACTAACAGCCGAGACTTACAATTTAACGTGTCATTCGACCCACAGTAAGCCCAGCCACCCATCCAAACACCGTCCGCATCGACCGTTGCTTAGCTTCGATGATCGCTTCTGAACACCTTAGCTAGCCGAGCTACAATCTCTATGCTTATGCTATGATGCTTACCTTCGGTCAGACAGTCGCTAACTCGAGTGGTTACGCAGCCTGCTGGTCAAATCCCTAGCGTGTAAACATGAAGAGGGAAAACCGCAGAACATCATTAGCGTTATTTGTACCGGCATTGTAAAGCAGGCCGTGAACTTGTGTGGAAGGAACCGGTTCGTGAAGCGATGTGCCGACACACGACCTTCCTGACAGACACTTCTCACGTCTTATTATGGAGTTTTTTTTTATCCTTGATAGGTTAGCGTTTGACTACAGCTAGCCTGATGTTAAGCTGCACTGCAGTCTACGGTGTGGCACGCTTACCTAGAAGATACCTATTAACTCTACTTTTGAAGGCCCCCGGATGATACCTCCCAGGAAATAGAGACTCAGGTAGTGAGTTCCAAAGCTTCGCAGTCCTAACAATAAAGGTCGACGCAAAGCGTTTTGTACGAAAGTTCGGAACTTCAACTCTGTATCGGTGTCTCTTCACTGTCTCTCTGCTCGTCTCTCTGTCTTCCAGTATAGAGGAATACAAATAAACATAGCAAGCACTGAATTATAATTTTAAGATATCCGCAACTCTTCACAAAATGTGTATTTAGGTATAACAAATGTTTCTTCTAAAGGAATACAAATAAAAATATAAGTGAGCCGTCACCGGACGCCTGGCAGATGTAAAACATTGACATTATTAATAAAATATTACGAATTTTTTTTTCAGAAAATGATGACTATTTGTTGAGTAAATATTTATTTTCATGAAATACAAATATTTACGAAAAATTTATTCCAAATCGTGACTACTTAATTAGTTTGTTTTAAGAAGAAAGTAGTGGCCGTAGATGTTTCACATCAATAACAAACGCTAAATTAAACGTATTAGAAAATCGCGGAACATCATTATTTAAGTTTGTTTTTTTTTTAGAAAATATTGAACATATGCAGATTGATAAAGAAAGAGAGTTTAAACTGATAAGAAAGACGGAAAGACAAAGCATAGAGACGGCTCGCCCACGCGTCTCATCTATGTATTTCATGCATATTTCATTCAGAAAGCAAACTTCAATATTCACAACTATGTTGCAGGTTATCGACCTTGTTTTAGCTACTTAGTATTTCTACTCGTGATCTGGCACGTTCGTATTGGTATAAAAAGTAATGTACATAATATGTTCCACTTCTGTAGACGTGTTGATAAATAAAGCTTCATAAGCCGGTGCCGGCTCGGAGGGTGATTGATAAACGTTTATATTTATAGCAAGCACTGATAACTCGCGGTCACTGCTCGCCCGACACCCCTCTCGATGCACTCATAGCGAAGGTACATTGGGTTTCTTTACTTTGTGATTTTTTTTAACCTTAAAAAAAGGACGATGTTCTAATTCGCTCGAATCTGCTGCTCGGCCCAACAGGCCCCTCAAATTCAAAATGTCTTTATTAGCGACACAATATATTCTAATACAAAAAATGTGCACTCTGTACTTAGTTATTAGGGCATGGCTAAGACTACTTAAAACTAATTAATCTCTCTCTCGATCTAAATATGAGCTAAGAGTTATTGGGTTTCTTTCGGTTGTGCTTTGTTTTAAACCTTCTTCATAAAAAATAGGTTCTAATTCACCCGTATCACGGATTACAGAATGCGCGTATGAGCTAAGTGGCCAAGCTCTGGTGTCAAGAGTTTTCAAGCCGCCCGTAAGGCCTCTGACTTGGCTTAACGACTGCTTGTACTAAGACTAACAGCCGGGACCTACACTAAATAAAATAACTGGACCAGATAAAAATGCCACTTTTCTTTTGCATGGTCACCCATCCAAACACCGTCCGCATCAAGCGTTGCTTAGCTTCGATGATCGCGTCAGATCACCTTAGCTAGCCGAGCTACAGGCGCTCATAAACATATAATGTTATATCATATCATTATCTACGAGCATTATAACATTGTTACCAACTCACTGGTCGTGCATTACCGGTCCTTACGTATACATTAATGTTTAGTTTATCGCTTGTAAAATAGTACTTATCGTGTTCAGATAAAGTTCATATTGCTGTGCCACTAGCTGCTTACATGTTTACACCCATGTAAGGCCAGTGTATCGTAAAAGTCCACTTTTTTCGCGAGCGCCCGCGCCGGGTGTTGAACCCGCGCGCCTCCTGCCGAGAATACCACAACACGAACACACAACACGTGTTCGCACTTTGTTTGCGTAAATAAGCTTTTTACAGAATATTTATTCTTGCTCCGGAACATCTGGCAGGATTGGAAGTGAAATAATTGGTGGGTTTTCTGAAAAAAAAAAATAACGTTGATTGAACATCTTGATGCAACTTTTACTTACTCGTAACTTCAAACAGAGTAAGAAATTCAAATAAAAGCTTTTGTGCTCTTCGTATCACGTAGATTTTATCCCCATACTAAGCATTTTAGTTTTTCTTGGATTTTTTCCAATCCAATTTAATTTATTCTTCTTTCTTTTCAGTTTTAAAGCGTTAAGTCTAATTCTATTATATACGCACTATTTGTTAAGTTATAATATATTAATAAAAATAAATCATTACTTATTCGCGTAACGCATTAAACAGCAGTCAAATTTTTAAATTTGTCAATTATTGTATTATTAACTCACGACGCAAGAACATCGCGGTGTTATAAGCTTGACATATTTGGGAGTGTGTGTCTTTCTATGACATCGTAGCTCTCGGATGGAGCGTCTTTGATATAGTTTTTTTGGTGTCGGGGCTGTTTTCACTCCATTGATGACCGCCACTAAAAAATATGTTGGCTATTGACTACATTTTTAATTAATACTTGTTTCCCCTTGATATAATCTGGTTTCTTCTGGTTTCACTTTAATAATATCTTCATAATGTATGTGAATGTTTTCCTGCTTGATAAGATGTTGTGAGTTAACTGTCGAGTTAGACTTGACGACGAGACTTGTGCTTTCTATCGGGTGAGCCAGTCCCCCGCGCCGCGAACCCGAGCGATCTGACTACCTGCATATTAAATAACCTAAACTTCTAGACACGTTTGAATTAAATACAAAACTGGTTTAAAAAAAGTTTTTTTTAACCACTTCTATGTCACATTGTTAAGTCTGATTGGTACCAAAATAGGTGTAAATATTCTTTGAGTTGTTCTTTAGACGGTCTATACGCATTTTTCGATTCAATTTTTTGTACCGTTTAGATTTATAATGAAAAAACTTAAATTGTAGGTCCCGGCTGTGTTAGTACAAGTACAAACAGTCATTAAGCCAAGTCAGAGGCCTTCGGTCGGCTTGAAAACTCTCGACACCAGAGCTTGGCCACTTAGCTCATACGAAGAAGAAGAACAAAAAAAACTGTAAATTTAAGATTCTGCCCTCGTCGTCACCGTGACATAATTCATCCCCAACATAAAGGGTATTATATTTTTTACATACTGTAATTATATGGATATCAAGTAAGAAAATCGCAATATTCCTGCGCCGTGAGTCAGTGCGGTGTAAAGGTGAACGCTCCATAACCGCTCTAATGTCCATAACATCGTTATACTTTATCGCCATTTCGGAGTCGTATTAACATTTTCCACCATTCCTAGCCTTTCCTGCCGCAGTTGGGTTCCTTCCATCCTTACACAGCTGACACCTGTACAGGGTTATTGGTAACCGTCATGACATTAGAACGTCCAGTCGAAACCTATTTTTCTGATCCGTGCTCCAAACAAACATCTTTTGTAATAACATATTAGGGATTTTGCGAAATAAATATCGTAGCTTCATAAATTTTGTTAGATTTAGGTACAGTAATTTATTTATTGAATTAACAATTTTTTGTATAACATTATTAACAAAATATTTTAATTTATTATACGTTTTGCAGCGCATCAACAACATACAACAAACTTTTCGGAGAATATAGATTCTCTAGCTTCAAAATACAAATACATATTTATTAATATTTATTAATAACACCAAAGTTACAAGTCAAATAATATAATATATATACAAAAGTATATGATATGAATCAAATGGCAATATTCAATTCTAAATAATCATTTATACTATAAATAGCCAAACCCTGAGTCTTGTCCTAAGTGTAGCCAATCCCTTCATTACTAAAGCGATCCTTAAATGGGTTTGCGTTAGGTTTCAGTAACCGTGTAGAGCACTCTACATTATACTTGCCTGCATGTAGTCTAGAAGAACCTTCACGCGCCGGTGGCGGTCAAATGCCATACCCAGCCTATCCTGTGGCCGCCGCGCCTGCGACCTCGATCTAATCTACTCTAGCTAATTACAAACAAATCATTTGAATTCTGTCGTACCGGCCGCCCTTCAGGGGCTCGCCATTTGTATGGGTACTAGGAAACGTCTATTCAGCGTGAAATATGAATACGTGCTTTTGTGACAGACTTCAAAGGCTCATCGGTGAAGTACATTAATTTAAACTCTGTCTGCACGAGTTTAATTAAAAAAATATAAAACCCGGCAAATGATCTGGAGAAGATTGAAAACTAATAAAAATTAAAAAAAAAAAAAAAACACTCATAAAATTAATTTAAAAGGCCACTCCGGATAGAACCTGACGGAAAGGTACCCATAACGCTCGTGGCATTGCCGCGTTGTATGGCTATGGATAGCCTTTGCGCTAGGTACGATCCGGAGCGGTATTCGCCTGATTTTTCTTTTAACCTACGCCCAATTTCAGATATAAAAAGTTATATGTCAATGATCTGGTCTTAAATCTTGGATTTAAATTTTAACATAATATGTTTTCTACTAGTCTAGTGACTAGACTAGACTCTAGTCTAGAGAAAAGTCAGAAAAAAATATCCTATCCGCCATGTTGTGACTACAGCCATCTTTGGACCAAACATGGTTAGTTAAAAGGATGTACGAGACGAACAATTATTAATACACTTTTAATATCATAAATAAAACTAATTCGAAATTGATTCATCCCTTCGCGAGCTACAACGCCACAGACACACACACGCGCAGACACGTGAATTAAAGTTTAAAAGGGTGTTATAATACCACCCCTTCCATTTCGGTTAAAATAAAAATAAATCTTTGAACAAAATTATGAATGGCTCCAAAATTTTCTAAAGCCAAATTTGAAACAGTTAACATTTTATCAGCTGTTGGCTTACCGTATTGTTTAGGATGTAGAGTGCCGTGTACTGAATGAGAGATGTAACTGGATACAATGGCGGGAGTGCCTTTGACCTTCGCGACCTTGCCGCGTGACGGGCGGCGAGCCTGCCTACATGATCCACAATATGATCTACTGCCGTTATTTACATTACAACAAGAACAATCATGCAAAGAGATCCAAGCATTTGAAGCTGATCAAAACAATCATTCTATCACTGTGTTTCTACACTAGTTGCATTCGCTTCACAAAACACATGAAATCTGCTAAGACATATAAACTACAGAAATCTCTCGTGACGGTTTATGACCTCCTGATCCATTTCATGTTATTTGACGATAGTGAATCAAAGCAAACCTGAAGCAGCAAATGCTCTGATGCTCTGTTTTTTTTGTATAATAGCTTTTGACAACTTGTCTACAGACTTGTTGACAGAACACAAAACAAACTACGCACACAGGTAGAGAAATTGTAGAGGAAAATTGGATTCTTAAGAGTCTCAAGCTTAGATAGTGGATGTGATCCTATTTGATCGGAACATTCCTAAATCTCGAGTAGGTCTAGCTTTGTCTCGAATACCATAAATAGTGCAAAACGTTTGCCGCAAGGCACTTCTAGAGACAGAGAGCAAAACGACCGCAGGAAACTACTTTCGGGCAAGTAACATGAGATCTGCTCTGAGGCATTATCATACAAATTAGGTTTTCTATGCGCTGCGCTATAGATGCAGTAGCTACTACTAATATACCTAGGTATATTTGAATGTCTTTGTTCCGGATGCTAGACAAAAATTTAGACTGATTTGCGGAAATTTTCTATCTATTGTGGAGCGCGCTTGCCTAGAAGAAACCAATTCACTCTCGCCTAGAAAACAGTTCAGAGGGAATAGGGATTCCGGCAAATGATTTAGGGAGGATGTATTCATATCGCGATTTATGTATCTGTCAGTGCATTGCACTTTATATTTGGTTCATGTATCATCGGCTGTAGAGTCGTTACAGTCTCCTTATAGGAATACGATGAGGTATTACAGCAAGCCACAGTCCCTGCAGCGATTACTGAAGCGACCAAGAATCCTAATGAGGCGCAGCGATCTATTGTTCCATCACCATTATACTTTGACAAATGAACCGTGGCCGGCTCCCGCGCTTCTGTTCATTTATTCTAGGCTTTTTCTCGTTCTTGAGGCAAATGAACTGCTCCTCACGATCACGGCTGCGGCCGCTTCACTCTAATGAATTCTCTCCGCGCCCAAATACTATGATGGCAAGCTATTTCCAAACCCAGTCTCATATGTTCAAAAATCTGTAGAAATTGGGCGTGTAATCGAAAAAAGTCTGCGTGAAATCGAAATTCCGAACGAGATATCCATTTCACGTAGATTTTTTATAGGCGTTTTTAGAAGTGATCTTTGCCTATTAATTTTGTTCAAATAGATCAGTAAAAACGACTTATACGTCTTTATTGAAATTATACGTTTTTTTGTTACGTTGGTGATAATGATTTGCGCTTAAATTATCAAACATTATTTAGACTGTAAATCGATGGCGTCATTATTGCTACAACATCATTATTATTATTTATTACTCGTTTCCTTTGTCAGTCATACCTTCAACAATCTAATTATATTATTCATCAGTTAAATTAGTTTTCTTTTTGTTTCCAGTCCAGAATGAACGGCGTGAACGGGCACAGCAACGGCGACATGAACGGCTCGGGAGATATCATCACTCAGAACCAGCAGCGCGGCTGGTGGACCATCGGGCTCATCAACTCGCGCTACCGCTACCTCACCGCAGAGACCTTCGGCTTCAAGATCAACGCCAACGGCACCAGCCTCAAGAAGAAACAGATCTGGACCCTCGAGCCTGCCTCGGGCAACGCCAATGATAGTGAGTTGCTCTTGTATACTTCCACTTTTGTTTACTACGGCGGAAGTTGCACCTTTGTATTTAGTTGTGAAATGTTTTGTTTAAATTTAACTTCGAGTTTCTCTCTTAATTTTCCAATCTTTCTTGGTGGTGGGGTGAATTTGTCTTATCTATTCTTCACTTTGTTCTTTCTGATACATATTAGTCAGTAAATAACATTATACATTCTATCCTGTCTGCTTGAACTTCGTAGACACATATTTACGAACCACTACAATCATACTTTTATTTTGTAGTATTGACACTTTTTACGAAAGACTTAGCTTATATTTTTCTACATGAGTCGAAGTAAAAATAACATTAATTACCATCATCAAGAAGGGTTCATTTAAATCTGTGTTATACAAATTATTTTTTTATTGCATGAGAAATTTGCCCCAATTACACAAAAATGTTAATCACTAATTCCTCAGGTGATCCATAAATTAAACGCATGCCACACATGCGATAACACGGGGCAAGGCAGGCACCCCTGGTGACCCATAACTAATTGAGGCAAAACCTACCCCTGCTAGCACGAGTCGAGAACCCTTCAATTAAATGACAGGGGCACATGCGTGTACACGTTCATTCAGAAGATTTAGAGCTATTGGCTACGTATTCGCACAAAAATATTAAATACTAGCCCCTTTCCTATGCTTCTAACTTCTACACAAATCTTTCCCCTTGTCGATGGTAAATTACGTCGTGAGTAGCATATAAACAGCTTTATGGTTTTATTGTATCGTCTCTCGTTTAAAATCAACGATGTCGCTTGTATGGCCAATCAATTTCCTATCAAATGCTATACGCATATGTTTACAGCCGTCATTAGTTTTGTATTGGTTTGAAGTTTGATTTAGGGGTTATCGATCTTTGAAAACACAGACGGATATATTTAAACACCACACTTTTTATATTTATATTATTTTCTTGGTATCAATGCAACCAAGCTCTGTAGTTAAGAGTATCGAGCTTGGTAATGGCTTAACCTCGTAGTATACAAACTGCCGGGAGCTACAAGTTAACGTCATCTACGCTATGTTGTTTACCCCAAAGTTCGTATCACATAATCTAAGTTAGCGAGCTACAAACGTTTCTATATTTGTAAGCACTTATCTCTTAGGCTGAATTCAATTCTCTATTACATTTCAAAGTGACAGTATATCTCTGACAGCGCTGTCAAGGTTTCCTTCCCCGGCGTTATCTCCGGGGATGTCTGTTGGAGCGGTGACAGCGGCCGCTCCCTCCGGGATACTTCTAGCCATGACTAGAATATTATAACATTTATAACTAGTGACTTTCAAATATAACATTGTGAGTTCAGTGCTCGTTGGCAATGTTAATAAGGGTGCTTTCACTGATTAACTATGTTCTTTCGTTAGTGTTGTTCAAACACTTTATTTTTTAAATTTCCGATAGACTTTTACTGCGTTCTATGCAATATGGATTTGTGAGGATAATAATGATTATCAAGACACAAAAAATGCTTTTCACTAAATTCAGAAATTAGTCCAAAGTTAGTTAAGCTATAGGCAAATTAAATGTACTTTTCGGATTCGTCATATATGTATACAAAAGCTATGTATATAACAAGCTCAGTTGTGTAAATTTCCGACCGTTCCGATAATACAAAACACAAAATTTAGAATTTCACAACTATGCATCAAACAGGTCCAACTTTACCTCCGCAGTTTACTATCGAGTGTGTGCCTACTATTCGGTGGCGCGGGGTGTTAGGGGTTGCACTGCATTCCCTTTCCCTCGCGATCATTGCCAAGGTCCGCCAGGTGCCGATCGATACTGGCTACGGCCGAATGTCGAGTGCAGGTGCCTTGTGTTTGTTAGTTTCTGCATCCTGTGCTCATTTTAGTCTAATCTTACTTATATATAAAATTTCCGTGTCACAGTGTTTGTTACCGTACTCCTCCGAAACGGCTAGACCGATTTTTACCAAATTTTATATGCGTGTTATAGGTCTGAGAATCGGCTACTGCATATCTATTTTTAAGGCAAAACAACGTTTGCCGGGTCAGCTAGTATTTATGTAAGCTTTCTCAGGATTCAGAATAATCATGCTA